>CADCXT010006911.1:0-216979 GCA_902806775.1 Microtus agrestis | reverse complement strand
TTTACTATTTTAGGAGATGATAATCTTTGAACTTAACCATCATTTTACATTCATAGGATCCCATAGAAAGAACATCCTACCCATGACAGCTGGGAAGTAATTCTAGAAGATGATGTCCTCTTTCCCAACAATGTTTGTCCTCAGGGATATAGACATAATTTATGAGTTGATTATAATTGGTATAGGGTTGGGGGTTGTGTGGGAAATTTTATAGCTCTGGGATTTCTTTAAAACCATAAAAGGAAAATTGGATGGAATAATAGCTTAATGTCAGCTTACTCAAACTAATAATAGTAGTGAGTAATAGAGTGAATACTTGTGAGTTATTATTTATAAGCAATTACATTGGTATAGATTCTTGTATATTGATACAAAGTTAAATTATATTGAATATTGTATGCATTCATGCTTTTATCTCTGCTAAAAACATTTTTTATATATTGGTGTATATTTATCATATTGCAATGTTCATTTCTACCTCTGATAAAGATACTTATACATTGTTTACATTTTGAGGTCATTGTCCTCACTTCTTGCACAATTGTTTATTCCATAATATTCTGATTTGAATTCTTTGCCTTTATGTTACATAGGTATAAAGAATTATAGATCAATAATCATTTATGTTTGTCTTACTTATAGTTAGACTGATCAGGTTCTTTAGATACATAGAGATTATATTCTGCATAGATAGGTAATCTTAAACTACTTCAAAGAGCTGTAGACTATGGCATCTAAATAACAGGATTCTGTTGAAGTGAGACACTATTGCTCCTGGCAGAACTGATGTATTCCTGAGAGGATGATGAGCACTGAAGACACTCCACTTGGAGCTTGTTTTCTTCTTGGAAAAAGTGGCCTTTGGTCAAAGAAATGCCCATGCCTCAGCCATTGACAAAACAAGTATCCAGAAATGGATAAGCAGGATTGTCAAATCTTGCCAAGACATGATAAGTTGGTTTTGGAAAATTTCCTGCCTCTAAAAATGTTCTGTAAGTTATTATATGCCTTAGCCAAAGTTGGTTGCTTCAACATTGCACATGAGACTTTGGGTGATTGCCAGGGTAGCCAGTTGTCTCTGTTGTTTATTGCACATTTTGGAAGTTGCTTGATTGCACTTCCTGTTTATTCAAGTAATAGTATATCCCTTATTTCCCTTTTTGGTTCTTCGATGGGGTTGAAGACTAGATAGATTTAGTTATTTCCTCTTTTTTGTTATTTTCTCTTATGACTTGGCCATGTTATGTATTGTACAAGACTTAAATTAGTTATGATAGGATAATTATTTAATATGATTGTTGTTATTATATAAAATTTGCATTAGGCTCAGAACTCTCTTATTTAAACAAAAGGGGAGGTGCTGTATGAAGACTTACAGCCAGTGATTACCCACCCACTGGGGCATGACCTCTTATTCTATATATGTTTATGTAGAACATACATCTAGTCTCTCTTTTGTGGTTGTGGGATTTGGTTTTTGATCTCCATTCAAGCACAGGATTCTGATTAGTGAGTTTACCCCTAAATAAATAACCATCTATTTCTTAATTCTGAGCTAGTGAGGGATTTCTTTTAAGCATCCTTCTTCAAAATATCACTATACTGTATACCACAGTATTACCTGCATATGCACATTATTGTAGCATTATTCAATATTCATAATAGCCAAGATATGGCACTAGCTTAGATACAGATCAGTAGATAAATGGACAAAGAAAATACAGTATATAAACACATTGTTGTTTTATTCATCAACAGACATAATTGATGTCATGTTTTTTGAAGGTAAATGTGTGGATTTGGGACAACTCTACTGTGAAAATTACCAGAGTCAGGAAGATGGGTAGCATCCATTTTTCTAACATATGCAGAACTATGAGTAAGAAGAGAGAAGGAGAGAAAAGGAAGAAGGAATCTGTGATAACTGACCTTGATTGTCAACTTAAGTCTTCTGGAACTAGGGAAACTAAATTACCTTGATTCAAAGTGGCATGTTAAAATATCTATGGAGTATTTTCTTAATTGTTACATCTCAGATTAATATGTATTTAAAGGCAATGAAAAGTTTACTAGTTAGAAAGGATGAGAACTCTTTAAAGATTTACTATCAGTAATTATCGCATTTATTTTTCAAGGAAAATATTGCACTGTAGCTGAATATTATTTAAAAAATTTTGAGGCAAAATCAAATAAAATAATATCATTGTCTCTTATCTTAGGTTTTAAAATAAGAAGATGTTGTGAAGATATTTTGGCTCTTATCAGTGAATAAATTCTTTTTTTTATTTGAGACATTTTATGTAGTTCTCTGGAACGTGTCCTGTCCTGGAACTCACTCTAAAGAGCAGGCTGGCCTCAACATCACATAGATCTGCAAGCATCTGCCTCCCAAGTGCTGGTATTAAAGGCATGAGCCATGACCTCCTGGCAAATAAACTCTTAGTTTAAAATCATTTTAATACTTTTAAATCATAGCTATAAGTCTATATTGTTTAGTTTCAAAAGTTTGAAGTTAAGTACCTAGCCTAGTTGAATGGAAAACCCTTAAAATAATTTAAAAAAGGAGGAGTAGTGCGCGGTATGCATATATGTACGTATGAATATATGTATATATGCATATTTGTATATATGCATATATGCATGAATGTATGTATTCATATATGTATATATATGCATGTATGTATATGTGTATGTATACATGCACATATGCATACATACATACATACATAGCATATATGCATGTATATATGTATGCATGTATGTATATATGCATATATGTATATATGCATTTATGAATGCATGTATGTATACATATATGTATATATGCATGTATGTATGTATAGATGTATACATATATGCATATATGTATATATGCATATATGCATATGTATTTATGCATATATGCATATATGTATATATGTATATATATATGCATATATAATATATGCATATATACATATATACATATATACATATATGCATATATACATATATACATATATGCATATATACAGATAGACAGATAGACAGATAGACAGACAGACAGACAGACAGACAGACAGATAGATAGAGATAGATAGATAGATAGATAGATAGAGGTATAGATATAGATATATGAATATATAGAGATGGCTTTGCAGTTAGACACTGCCTCTGTCTTTCTCTAAATTCAAGCATGTTGTTAAACTAAAAATTCAGAGTTTCGGTCTCATGTCAGGAGCCATGAATTGGACAGTAGGAAAAAGAAATTTAGTAAAATATTCACTTTTCTTCATATCTCTTTTTATCTCTATCGTACCATCCATTGTATATGTGTGTGTGTGTGTGTGTGTCTGTATATGTATATAAAAACGAATTTTCCTGCTTATCTTTGAGGTTTCCACGAAGAAGATGGGGTCCCACAACAACAACTCTACCTGGTTGGTATGACATCATGATGCGGATAATGCTACCACAAGACCAATTTGGGGTACCAGCTGTTCAAGATGGTTCCAACTTGTTTAGCTGAAATGGTGCACATTTTTACAATGTTCTGGTCAGACCTGGAAATAGGAAGCTCAGAAAAACACTACCAAATACTCAGAGACTATTTACTATTTTAGCAGATGATAATCTTTGAACTTAACCATCATTTTACTTTCATAGGATCCCATAGAAAGAACATCCTACCCATGACAGCTGGAAGTAATTCTAGAAGATGATGTCCTCTTTCCCAACAATGTTTGTCCTCAGGGTTATAGACATAATTTATGAGTTGATTATAATTGGTATAGGGTTGGGGGTTGGGTGGGAAATTTTATAGCTCTGGGATTTCTTTAAAAACATAAAAGGAAAATTGGATGGAATAATAGATTAATGTCAGCTTACTCAAACTAATAATAGTAGTGAGTAATAGAGTGAATACTTGTGAGTTATTATTTATAGGCAATTACATTGGTATAGATTCTTGTATATTGATACAAAGTTAAATTATATTGAATATTGTATGCATTCATGCTTTTATCTCTGCTCAAAACATTTTTTATATATTGATATATATTTATCATATTGCAATGTTCATTTCTACCTCTGATAAAGATACTTATACATTGTTTACATTTTGAGGTCATTGTCCTCACTTCTTGTACAATTGTTTATTGCATAATATTCTGATATGAATTCTTAGCCTTTATGTTACATAGGTATAAAGAATTATAGATCAATAATCATTTATGTTTGTCATACTTATAGTTAGACTGATCAGGTTCTTTAGATACATAGAGATTATATTCTGCATAGATAGGTAATCTTAAACCACTTCAAAGAGCTGTAGACTATGGCATCTAAATAACAGGATTCTGTTGAAGTGAGACACTATTGCTCCTGGCAGAACTGATGTATTCCTGAGAGAATGATGAGCACTGAAGACACTCCACTTGGAGCTTGTTTTCTTCTTGGAAAAAGTGGCCTTTGGTCAAAGAAATGCCCATGCCTCAGCCATTGACAAAACAAGTATCCAGAAATGGATAAGCAGGATTGTCAAATCTTGCCAAGACATGATAAGTTGGTTTTGGAAAATTTCCTGCCTCTAAAAATGTTCTGTAAGTTATTATATGCCTTAGCCAAAGTTGGTTGCTTCAACATTGCACATGAGACTTTGGGTGATTGCCAGGGTAGCCAGTTGTCTCTGTTGTTTATTGCACATTTTGGAAGTTGCTTGATTGCACTTCCTGTTTATTCAAGTAATAGTATATCCCTTATTTCCCTTTTTGGTTCTTCGATGGGGTTGAAGACTAGATAGATTTAGTTATTTCCTCTTTTTTTGTTATTTTCTCTTATGACTTGGCCATGTTATGTATTATACAAGACTTAAATTAGTTATGATAGGATAATTATTTAATATGTTTGTTGTTATTATATAAAATTTGCATTAGGCTCAGAACTCTCTTATTTGAACAAAAGGGGAGGTGCTGTATGAAGTCTTACAGCCAGTGATTACCCTCCCACTGGGGCATGACCTCTTATTCTATATATGTTTATGTAGAACATACATCTAGTCTCTCTTTTGTGGTTGTGGGATTTGGTTTTTGATGTCCATTCAAGCACAGGATTCTGATTTGTGAGTTTACCCCTAAATAAATAACCATCTATTTCTTAATTCTGAGCTAGTGTGGGATTTCTTTTAAGCATCCTTCTTCAAAATATCACTATACTGTATACCACAGTATTACCTGCATATGCACATTATTGTAGCATTATTCAATATTCATAATAGCCAAGATATGGCACTAGCTTAGATACAGATCAGTAGATAAATGGACAAAGAAAATACAGTATATAAACACATTGTTGTTTTATTCATCAACAGACATAAATGATGTCATGTTTTTTGTAGGTAAATGTGTGCATTTGGGACAACTCTAATGTGAAAATTACCAGATTCAGGAATATGGGTAGCATCCATTTTTCTAACACATGCAGAACTATTGGTAAGAAGAGAGAAGGAGAGAAAAGGAAGAAGGAATCTGTGATAACTGACCTTGATTGTCAACTTAAGTCTTCTGGAAATAGGGAAACTAAATTACCTTGATTCAAAGTGGCATGTTAAAATATCTACGGAGTATTTTCTTAATTGTTACATCTCAGATTAATATGTATTTAAAGGCAATGAAAAGATTACTAGTTAGAAAGGATGAGAACTTTTTAAAGATTTACTATCAGTAATTATCGCATTTATTTTTCAAGGAAAATATTGCACTGTAGCTGAATATTATTTAAAAAATTTTGAGGCAAAATTAAATAAAATAATATAATTGTCTCTTATCTTAGGTTTTAAAATAAGAAGATGTTGTGAAGATATTTTGGCTCTTATCAGTGAATAAATTCTTTTTTTTGATTTGAGACATTTTATGTAGTTCTCTGGAACGTGTCCTGTCCTGGAACTCACTCTAAAGAGCAGGCTGGCCTCAACATCACATAGATCTGCAAGCATCTGCCTCCCAAGTGCTGGTATTAAAGGCATGAGCCATGACCTCCTGGCAAATAAACTCTTAGTTTAAAATCATTTTAATACTTTTAAATCATAGCTATAAGTCTATATTGTTTAGTTTCAAAAGTTTGAAGTTAAGTACCAAGCCTTGTTGAATGGAAAACACTTAAAATAATTTAAAAAGGAGGAGTAGTGCACGGTTTAAATTATTTTCTAAGACAAAGTCAAGCCAACATTATTTGTGGTAAGAAAAAAAGGACTCACAAAGATATTAATTTTTTGTTATTTACATGTTATTTTGAGATAGGCTTTAAATACTATGCTTTAGAGTAACTGTTTTTTGAAGTCTAGAGAAAATCCAATTTGGAAAACATATTTAATTAATCAATTTATACATAGAGTTGAAAGGATTTGGCTAGAGGACGTTGCTTATGTAGGGGCAATTGGTATAAAAAGTGGGAATCAAACTGATATCTGAGAGTTTTAATTAATTATCACAAAATTCAAGGGACCCTGGATGTTTGGACACTAACAGAAGGAAAATTAACTATCTACTAAGAATCATTGAGAAAAAGGAATCTGATTTATGAGATCAGGTAATAGGTAATTTATACATATACATTTAAACACACATATATACATATATGCATATATACATACATACATATGTGCATATATACATATATGCATATATACATATACATACATATGCATACATGCATATATGCATATATACATATATGCATACATACATATATGCATATATAAATATACATACATACATATATGCATATATACATACATATGCATGTGGACATACATATATGCATATATACATGCATATACGCATACATACATATATGCATATATGCAGACGTAAATATATGCAAATATACATATAAACATATATGCATACATGCATGCATATATACATATTTGCATATATACATGTATGCATACATGCATATATGCATATATACATATATGCATATATGTACATATATGCATATATACATATATGCATACATACATGTATAGATATATATGCATATATACATATATGCATACATGATATATAGATATAGATAGATAGATAATACGATAGATAGATAGATAGATAGATAGATAGATAGATAGATATAGATATAGATATAGATAAAGATAAAGATATATGAATATATAGAGCTGGCTTTGCAGTTAGACATTGCCTCTGTCTTTCTCTAAATTCAAGCATGTTGTTAAACTAAAAATTCAGAGTTTCTGTCTCATGTCAGGAGCCGTGAATTGGACAGAAGGAAAAAGAAATTTAGGAAAATATTCACTTTTCTTCATATCTCTTTTTATCTTTATCATACCATCCATTGTATATGTGTGTGTGTGTGTGTGTGTGTGTGTGTGTCTGTATATGTATATAAAATCGAATTTTCCTGCTTATGTTTGAGGTTTCCACGAAGAAGATGGGGGTCCCACAACAACAACTCTACCTGCTTGATATGACATCATGATGCGGATAGTGCTACCACAAGACCAATTTGGGGTAGCAGCTGTTCAAGATGGTTCCAACTTGTTTAGCTGAAATGGTGCACATTTTTACAATGTTCTGGTCAGACCTCCAAATAGGAAGCTCAGAAAAACACTACCAAATTCTCAGAGACTATTTACTATTTTAGGAGATGATAATCTTTGAACTTAACCATCATTTTACATTCATAGGATCCCATAGAAAGAACATCCTACCCATGACAGCTGGAAGTAATTCTAGAAGATGATGTCCTCTTTCCCAACAATGTTTGTCCTCAGGGTTATAGACATAATTTTTGAGTTGATTATAATTGGTATAGGGTTGGGGGTTGGGTGGGAAATTTTATAGCTCTGGGATTTCTTTAAAACCATAAAAGAAAAATTGGATGGAATAATAGATTAATGTCAGCTTACTCAAACTAATAATAGTAGTGAGTAATAGAGTGAATACTTGTGAGTTATTATTTATAAGCAATTACATTGGTATAGATTCTTGTATATTGATACAAAGTTAAATTATATTGAATATTGTATGCATTCATGCTTTTATCTCTGCTAAAAACATTTTTTATATATTGGTATATATTTATCATATTGCAATGTTCATTTCTACCTCTGATAAAGATACTTATACATTGTTTACATTTTGAGGTCATTGTCCTCACTTCTTGCACAATTGTTTATTCCATAATATTCTGATTTGAATTCTTTGCCTTTATGTTACATAGGTATAAAGAATTATAGATCAATAATCATTTATGTTTGTCTTACTTATAGTTAGACTGATCAGGTTCTTTAGATACATAGAGATTATATTCTGCATAGATAGGTAATCTTAAACCACTTCAAAGAGCTGTAGACTATGGCATCTAAATAACAGGATTCTGTTGAAGTGAGACACTATTGCTCCTGGCAGAACTGATGTATTCCTGAGAGGATGATGAGCACTGAAGACACTCCACTTGGAGCTTGTTTTCTTCTTGGAAAAAGTGGCCTTTGGTCAAAGAAATGCCCATGCCTCAGCCATTGACAAAACAAGTATCCAGAAATGGATAAGCAGGATTGTCAAATCTTGCCAAGACATGATAAGTTGGTTTTGGAAAATTTCCTGCCTCTAAAAATGTTCTGTAAGTTATTATATGCCTTAGCCAAAGTTGGTTGCTTCAACATTGCACATGAGACTTTGGGTGATTGCCAGGGTAGCCAGTTGTCTCTGTTGTTTATTGCACATTTTGGAAGTTGCTTGATTGCACTTCCTGTTTATTCAAGTAATAGTATATCCCTTATTTCCCTTTTTGGTTCTTCGATGGGGTTGAAGACTAGATAGATTTAGTTATTTCCTTTTTTTTGTTATTTTCTCTAACGACTTGGCCATGTTATGTATTATACAAGACTTAAATTAGTTATGATAGGATAATTATTTAATATGATTGTTGTTATTATATAAAATTTGCATTAGGCTCAGAACTCTCTTATTTAAACAAAAGGGGAGGTGCTGTATGAAGACTTACAGCCAGTGATTACCCACCCACTGGGGCATGACCTCTTATTCTATACATGTTTATGTAGAACATACATCTAGTCTCTCTTTTGTGGTTGTGGGATTTGGTTTTTGATCTCCATTCAAGCACAGGATTCTGATTAGTGAGTTTACCCCTAAATAAATAACCATCTATTTCTTAATTCTGAGCTAGTGAGGGATTTCTTTTAAGCATCCTTCTTCAAAATATCACTATACTGTATACCACAGTATTACCTGCATATGCACATTATTGTAGCATTATTCAATATTCATAATAGCCAAGATATGGCACTAGCTTAGATACAGATCAGTAGATAAATGGACAAAGAAAATACAGTATATAAACACATTGTTGTTTTATTCATCAACAGACATAAATGATGTCATGCTTTTGTAGGTAAATGTGTGGAATTGGGACAACTCTACTGTGAAAATTACCAGAGTCAGGAAGATGGGTAGCATCCATTTTTCTAACATGTGCAGAACTATGAGTAAGAAGAGAGAAGGAGAGAAAAGGAATCTTTGATAACTGACCTTGATTGTCAACTTAAGTCTTCTGGAAATAGGGAAACTAAATTACCTTGATTCAAAGTGGCATGTTAAAATATCTATGGAGTATTTTCTTAATTGTTACATCTCAGATTAATATGTATTTAAAGGCAATGAAAAGTTTACTAGTTAGAAAGGATGAGAACTCTTTAAAGATTTACTATCAGTAATTATCGCATTTATTTTTCAAGGAAAATATTGCACTGTAGCTGAATATTATTTAAAAAATTTTGAGGCAAAATCAAATAAAATAATATCATTGTCCCTTATCTTAGGTTTTAAAATAAGAAGATGTTGTGAAGATATTTTGGCTCTTATCAGTGAATAAATTCTTTTTTTTTATTTGAGACATTTTATGTAGTTCTTTGGAACCTGTCCTGTCCTGGAACTCACTCTGAAGAGCAGGCTGGCCTCAACATCACATAGATCTGCAAGCATCTGCCTCCCAAGTGCTGGTATTAAAGGCATGAGCCATGACCTCCTGGCAAATAAACTCTTAGTTTAAAATCATTTTAATACTTTTAAATCATAGCTATAAGTCTATATTGTTTAGTTTCAAAAGTTTGAAGTTAAGTACCTAGCCTAGTTGAATGGAAAACACTTAAAATAATTTAAGAAGGAGGAGTAGTGCGCGGTTTAAATTATTTTCTAAGACAAAGTCAAGCCAACATTATTTGTGGTATGAAAAAAGGACTCACAAAGATATTAATTTTTTTGTTATTTACATGTTATTTTGAGATAGCCTTTAAATAGTATGCTTTAGAGTAACTGTTTTTTGAAGTCTAGAGAAAATCCAATTTGGAAAACATATTTAATTAATCAATTTATACATAGAGTTGAAATGATTTGGCTAGAGGAGGTTGCTTATGTAGGGGCAATTGGTATAAAAAGTGGGAATCAAACTGATATCTGAGAGTTTTAATTAATTATCACAAAATTCAAGGGACCCTGGATATTTGGACACTAACAGAAGGAAAATTAACTATCTACTAAGAATCATTGAGAAAAAGGAATCTGATTTATGAGATCAGGGAATAGGTAATTTAAACATATACCTTTAAACACACACATATATACATATATGCATATATACATACATACATATTTGCATACATACATATATGCATATATACATATACGCATACATATGTATACAGGCATATACGCATATATACATATATGCATACACATATATATGCATATATAAATATATGCATGCATACATATATGCATACATACATACATATATGCATACATACATACATACATATATGCATACATATATGCAAATATACATATATACACATATGCATACATGCATGCATATATACATATTTGCATATATACATGTATGAATACATGCTTATATGCATATATACATTTATACATGTATGCATATATGCATATGTACATATATGCATATATACATATATGCATACATAAATGTATAGATATATATGCATATATACATATATGCATACATAGATATATGCATAGTATATATGCATATATATACAAATATGCATACATACATATATGCATATATGCATATATACAAATATAGATAGATAGATAGATAGATAGATAGATAGATAGATAGATAGATAGATAGATAGATAGATAGATAGATATAGATATAGATAAAGATATATGAATATATAGAGCTGGCTCTGCAGTTAGACACTGCCTCTGTCTTTCTCTAAATTCAAGCATGTTGTTAAACTAAAAATTCAGAGTTTCTGTCTCATGTCAGGAGCCGTGAATTGGACAGAAGGAAAAAGAAATTTAGGAAAATATTCACTTTTCTTCATATCTCTTTTTATCTCTATCATACCATCCATTGTATATGTGTGTGTGTGTGTGTGTGTGTGTGTGTCTGTATATGTATATAAAAACGAATTTTCCTGCTTATGTTTGAGGTTTCCACGAAGAAGATGGGGGTCCCACAACAACAACTCTACCTGCTTGATATGACATCATGATGCGGATAGTGCTACCACAAGACCAATTTGGGGTAGCAGCTGTTCAAGATGGTTCCAACTTGTTTAGCTGAAATGGTGCACATTTTTACAATGTTCTGGTCAGACCTCCAAATAGGAAGCTCAGAAAAACACTACCAAATTCTCAGAGACTATTTACTATTTTAGGAGATGATAATCTTTGAACTTAACCATCATTTTACATTCATAGGATCCCATAGAAAGAACATCCTACCCATGACAGCTGGAAGTAATTCTAGAAGATGATGTCCTCTTTCCCAACAATGTTTGTCCTCAGGGTTATAGACATAATTTATGAGTTGATTATAATTGGTATAGGGTTGGGGGTTGGGTGGGAAATTTTATAGCTCTGGGATTTCTTTAAAACCATAAAAGGAAAATTGGATGGAATAATAGCTTAATGTCAGCTTACTCAAACTAATAATAGTAGTGAGTAATAGAGTGAATACTTGTGAGTTATTATTTATAAGCAATTACATTGGTATAGATTCTTGTATATTGATACAAAGTTAAATTATATTGAATATTGTATGCATTCATGCTTTTATCTCTGCTAAAAACATTTTTTATATATTGGTGTATATGTATCATATTGCAATGTTCATTTCTACCTCTGATAAAGATACTTATACATTGTTTACATTTTGAGGTCATTGTCCTCACTTCTTGCACAATTGTTTATTCCATAATATTCTGATTTGAATTCTTTGCCTTTATGTTACATAGGTATAAAGAATTATAGATCAATAATCATTTATGTTTGTCTTACTTATAGTTAGACTGATCAGGTTCTTTAGATACATAGAGATTATATTCTGCATAGATAGGTAATCTTAAACCACTTCAAAGAGCTGTAGACTATGGCATCTAAATAACAGGATTCTGTTGAAGTGAGACACTATTGCTCCTGGCAGAACTGATGTATTCCTGAGAGGATGATGAGCACTGAAGACACTCCACTTGGAGCTTGTTTTCTTCTTGGAAAAAGTGGCCTTTGGTCAAAGAAATGCCCATGCCTCAGCCATTGACAAAACAAGTATCCAGAAATGGATAAGCAGGATTGTCAAATCTTGCCAAGACATGATAAGTTGGTTTTGGAAAATTTCCTGCCTCTAAAAATGTTCTGTAAGTTATTATATGCCTTAGCCAAAGTTGGTTGCTTCAACATTGCACATGAGACTTTGGGTGATTGCCAGGGTAGCCAGTTGTCTCTGTTGTTTATTGCACATTTTGGAAGTTGCTTGATTGCACTTCCTGTTTATTCAAGTAATAGTATATCCCTTATTTCCCTTTTTGGTTCTTCGATGGGGTTGAAGACTAGATAGATTTAGTTATTTCCTCTTTTTTGTTATTTTCTCTTATGACTTGGCCATGTTATGTATTATACAAGACTTAAATTAGTTATGATAGGATAATTATTTAATATGATTGTTGTTATTATATAAAATTTGCATTAGGCTCAGAACTCTCTTATTTAAACAAAAGGGGAGGTGCTGTATGAAGACTTACAGCCAGTGATTACCCACCCACTGGGGCATGACCTCTTATTCTATATATGTTTATGTAGAACATACATCTAGTCTCTCTTTTGTGGTTGTGGGATTTGGTTTTTGATCTCCATTCAAGCACAGGATTCTGATTTGTGAGTTTACCCCTAAATAAATAACCATCTATTTCTTAATTCTGAGCTAGTGAGGGATTTCTTTTAAGCATCCTTCTTCAAAATATCACTATACTGTATACCACAGTATTACCTGCATATGCACATTATTGTAGCATTATTCAATATTCATAATAGCCAAGATATGGCACTAGCTTAGATACAGATCAGTAGATAAATGGACAAAGAAAATACAGTATATAAACACATTGTTGTTTTATTCATCAACAGACATAATTGATGTCATGTTTTTTGAAGGTAAATGTGTGGATTTGGGACAACTCTACTGTGAAAATTACCAGAGTCAGGAAGATGGGTAGCATCCATTTTTCTAACATATGCAGAACTATGAGTAAGAAGAGAGAAGGAGAGAAAAGGAAGAAGGAATCTGTGATAACTGACCTTGATTGTCAACTTAAGTCTTCTGGAACTAGGGAAACTAAATTACCTTGATTCAAAGTGGCATGTTAAAATATCTATGGAGTATTTTCTTAATTGTTACATCTCAGATTAATATGTATTTAAAGGCAATGAAAAGTTTACTAGTTAGAAAGGATGAGAACTCTTTAAAGATTTACTATCAGTAATTATCGCATTTATTTTTCAAGGAAAATATTGCACTGTAGCTGAATATTATTTAAAAAATTTTGAGGCAAAATCAAATAAAATAATATCATTGTCCCTTATCTTAGGTTTTAAAATAAGAAGATGTTGTGAAGATATTTTGGCTCTTATCAGTGAATAAATTCTTTTTTTTTTTTTTGAGACATTTTATGTAGTTCTTTGGAACCTGTCCTGTCCTGGAACTCACTCTGAAGAGCAGGCTGGCCTCAACATCACATAGATCTGCAAGCATCTGCCTCCCAAGTGCTGGTATTAAAGGCATGAGCCATGACCTCCTGGCAAATAAACTCTTAGTTTAAAATCATTTTAATACTTTTAAATCATAGCTATAAGTCTATATTGTTTAGTTTCAAAAGTTTGAAGTTAAGTACCTAGCCTAGTTGAATGGAAAACACTTAAAATAATTTAAGAAGGAGGAGTAGTGCGCGGTTTAAATTATTTTCTAAGACAAAGTCAAGCCAACATTATTTGTGGTATGAAAAAAGGACTCACAAAGATATTAATTTTTTGTTATTTACATGTTATTTTGAGATAGCCTTTAAATAGTATGCTTTAGAGTAACTGTTTTTTGAAGTCTAGAGAAAATCCAATTTGGAAAACATATTTAATTAATCAATTTATACATAGAGTTGAAATGATTTGGCTAGAGGAGGTTGCTTATGTAGGGGCAATTGGTATAAAAAGTGGGAATCAAACTGATATCTGAGAGTTTTAATTAATTATCACAAAATTCAAGGGACCCTGGATATTTGGACACTAACAGAAGGAAAATTAACTATCTACTAAGAATCATTGAGAAAAAGGAATCTGATTTATGAGATCAGGGAATAGGTAATTTAAACATATACATTTAAACACACACATATATACATATATGCATATATACATACATACATATTTGCATACATACATATATGCATATATACATACACGCATACATATGTATACAGGCATATACGCATATATACATATATGCATACACACATATATGCATATATAAATATTTGCATACATACATATATGCATACATACATACATATATGCATATATACATACATACATATATGCATATACAATACATATATGCATACATACATATATACATATATGCATACATACATATATGCAAATATACATATATACACATATGCATACATGCATGCATATATACATATTTGCATATATACATGTATGAATACATGCTTATATGCATATATACATTTATACATGTATGCATATATGCATATGTACATATATGCATATATACATATATGCATACATAAATGTATAGATATATATATATGCATATATACATATATGCATACATAGATATATGCATAGTATATATGCATATATATACAAATATGCATACATACATATATACATATATGCATATATATGCATAGATACAAATATAGATAGATAGATAGATAGATATAGATATAGATAAAGATATATGAATATATAGAGCTGGCTCTGCAGTTAGACACTGCCTCTGTCTTTCTCTAAATTCAAGCATGTTGTTAAACTAAAAATTCAGAGTTTCTGTCTCATGTCAGGAGCCATGAATTGGACAGAAGGAAAAAGAAATTTAGGAAAATATTCACTTTTCTTCATATCTCTTTTTATCTCTATCATACCATCCATTGTATATATGTGTGTGTGTGTGTGTGTCTGTATATGTATATAAAAACGAATTTTCCTGCTTATGTTTGAGGTTTCCACGAAGAAGATGGGGGTCCCACAACAACAACTCTACCTGCTTGATATGACATCATGATGCGGATAGTGCTACCACAAGACCAATTTGGGGTAGCAACTGTTCAAGATGGTTCCAACTTGTTTAGATAAAATGGTGCACATTTTTACAATGTTCTGGTCAGACCTCCAAATAGGAAGCTCAGAAAAACACTACCAAATTCTCAGAGACTATTTACTATTTTAGGAGATGATAATCTTTGAACTTAACCATCATTTTACATTCATAGGATCCCATAGAAAGAACATCCTACCCATGACAGCTGGAAGTAATTCTAGAAGATGATGTCCTCTTTCCCAACAATATTTGTCCTCAGGGTTATAGACATAATTTATGAGTTGATTATAATTGGTATAGGGTTGGGGGTTGGGTGGGAAATTTTATAGCTCTGGGATTTCTTTAAAACCATAAAAGGAAAATTGGATGGAATAATAGATTAATGTCAGCTTACTCAAACTAATAATAGTAGTGAGTAATAGAGTGAATACTTGTGAGTTATTATTTATAAGCAATTACATTGGTATAGATTCTTGTATATTGATACAAAGTTAAATTATATTGAATATTGTATGCATTCATGCTTTTATCTCTGCTAAAAACATTTTTATATATTGGTATATATTTATCATATTGCAATGTTCATTTCTACCTCTGATAAAGATACTTATACATTGTTTACATTTTGAGGTCATTGTCCTCACTTCTTGCACAATTGTTTATTCCATAATATTCTGATTTGAATTCTTTGCCTTTATGTTACATAGGTATAAAGAATTATAGATCAATAATCATTTATGTTTGTCTTACTTATAGTTAGACTGATCAGGTTCTTTAGATACATAGAGATTATATTCTGCATAGATAGGTAATCTTAAACCACTTCAAAGAGCTGTAGACTATGGCATCTAAATAACAGGATTCTGTTGAAGTGAGACACTATTGCTCCTGACAGAACTGACGTATACCTGAGAGGATGATGAGCACTGAAGACACTCCACTTGGAGCTTGTTTTCTTCTTGGAAAAAGTGGCCTTTGGTCAAAGAAATGCCCATGCCTCAGCCATTGACAAAACAAGTATCCAGAAATGGATAAGCAGGATTGTCAAATCTTGCCAAGACATGATAAGTTGGTTTTGGAAAATTTCCTGCCTCTAAAAATGTTCTGTAAGTTATTATATGCCTTAGCCAAAGTTGGTTGCTTCAACATTGCACATGAGACTTTGGGTGATTGCCAGGGTAGCCAGTTGTCTCTGTTGTTTATTGCACATTTTGGAAGTTGCTTGATTGCACTTCCTGTTTATTCAAGTAATAGTATATCCCTTATTTCCCTTTTTGGTTCTTCGATGGGGTTGAAGACTAGATAGATTTAGTTATTTCCTCCTTTTTGTTATTTTCTCTTATGACTTGGCCATGTTATGTATTGTACAAGACTTAAATTAGTTATGATAGGATAATTATTTAATATGATTGTTGTTATTATATAAAATTTGCATTAGGCTCAGAACTCTCTTATTTAAACAAAAGGGGAGGTGCTGTATGAAGACTTACAGCCAGTGATTACCCACCCACTGGGGCATGACCTCTTATTCTATATATGTTTATGTAGAACATACATCTAGTCTATCTTTTGTGGTTGTGGGATTTGGTTTTGATCTCCATTCAAGCACAGGATTCTGATTTGTGAGTTTACCCCTAAATAAATAACCATCTATTTCTTAATTCTGAGCTAGTGTGGGATTTCTTTTAAGCATCCTTCTTCAAAATATCACTATACTGTATACCACAGTATTACCTGCATATGCACATTATTGTAGCATTATTCAATATTCCTAATAGCCAAGATATGGCACTAGCTTAGATACAGATCAGTAGATAAATGGACAAAGAAAATACAGTATATAAACACATTGTTGTTTTATTCATCAACAGACATAATTGATGTCATGTTTTTTGAAGGTAAATGTGTGGATTTGGGACAACTCTACTGTGAAAATTACCAGAGTCAGGAAGATGGGTAGCATCCATTTTTCTAACATATGCAGAACTATGAGTAAGAAGAGAGAAGGAGAGAAAAGGAAGAAGGAATCTGTGATAACTGACCTTGATTGTCAACTTAAGTCTTCTGGAACTAGGGAAACTAAATTACCTTGATTCAAAGTGGCATGTTAAAATATCTATGGAGTATTTTCTTAATTGTTACATCTCAGATTAATATGTATTTAAAGGCAATGAAAAGTTTACTAGTTAGAAAGGATGAGAACTCTTTAAAGATTTACTATCAGTAATTATCGCATTTATTTTTCAAGGAAAATATTGCACTGTAGCTGAATATTATTTAAAAAATTTTGAGGCAAAATCAAATAAAATAATATCATTGTCCCTTATCTTAGGTTTTAAAAGAAGAAGATGTTGTGAAGATATTTTGGCTCTTATCAGTGAATAAATTCTTTTTTTTTTATTTGAGACATTTTATGTAGTTCTTTGGAACCTGTCCTGTCCTGGAACTCACTCTGAAGAGCAGGCTGGCCTCAACATCACATAGATCTGCAAGCATCTGCCTCCCAAGTGCTGGTATTAAAGGCATGAGCCATGACCTCCTGGCAAATAAACTCTTAGTTTAAAATCATTTTAATACTTTTAAATCATAGCTATAAGTCTATATTGTTTAGTTTCAAAAGTTTGAAGTTAAGTACCTAGCCTAGTTGAATGGAAAACCCTTAAAATAATTTAAGAAGGAGGAGTAGTGCGCGGTTTAAATTATTTTCTAAGACAAAGTCAAGCCAACATTATTTGTGGTATGAAAAAAGGACTCACAAAGATATTAATTTTTTGTTATTTACATGTTATTTTGAGATAGCCTTTAAATAGTATGCTTTAGAGTAACTGTTTTTTGAAGTCTAGAGAAAATCCAATTTGGAAAACATATTTAATTAATCAATTTATACATAGAGTTGAAATGATTTGGCTAGAGGAGGTTGCTTATGTAGGGGCAATTGGTATAAAAAGTGGGAATCAAACTGATATCTGAGAGTTTTAATTAATTATCACAAAATTCAAGGGACCCTGGATATTTGGACACTAACAGAAGGAAAATTAACTATCTACTAAGAATCATTGAGAAAAAGGAATCTGATTTATGAGATCAGGGAATAGGTAATTTAAACATATACATTTAAACACACACATATATACATATATGCATATATACATACATACATATTTGCATACATACATATATGCATATATACATATACGCATACATATGTATACAGGCATATACGCATATATACATATATGCATACACATATATATGCATATATAAATATATATGCATAATACATACATACATACATATATGCATACATACATATATATATGCATACATACATATATGCAAATATACATATATACACATATGCATACATGCATGCATATATACATATTTGCATATATACATGTATGAATACATGCTTATATGCATATATACATTTATACATGTATGCATATATGCATATGTACATATATGCATATATACATATATGCATACATAAATGTATAGATATATATGCATATATACATATATGCATACATAGATATATGCATAGTATATATGCATATATATACAAATATGCATACATACATATATGCATATATGCATATATACAAATATAGATAGATAGATAGATATAGATATAGATAAAGATATATGAATATATAGAGCTGGCTTTGCAGTTAGACACTGCCTCTGTCTTTCTCTAAATTCAAGCATGTTGTTAAACTAAAAATTCAGAGTTTCTGTCTCATGTCAGGAGCCGTGAATTGGACAGAAGGAAAAAGAAATTTAGGAAAATATTCACTTTTCTTCATATCTCTTTTTATCTCTATCATACCAACCATTGTATATATGTGTGTGTGTGTGTGTGTGTGTGTCTGTATATGTATATAAAAACGAATTTTCCTGCTTATGTTTGAGGTTTCCACGAAGAAGATGGGGGTCCCACAACAACAACTCTACCTGCTTGATATGACATCATGATGCGGATAGTGCTACCACAAGACCAATTTGGGGTAGCACCTGTTCAAGATGGTTCCAACTTGTTTAGCTGAAATGGTGCACATTTTTACAATGTTCTGGTCAGACCTCCAAATAGGAAGCTCAGAAAAACACTACCAAATTCTCAGAGACTATTTACTATTTTAGGAGATGATAATCTTTGAACTTAACCATCATTTTACATTCATAGGATCCCATAGAAAGAACATCCTACCCATGACAGCTGGAAGTAATTCTAGAAGATGATGTCCTCTTTCCCAACAATGTTTGTCCTCAGGGATATAGACATAATTTATGAGTTGATTATAATTGGTATAGGGTTGGGGGTTGGGTGGGAAATTTTATAGCTCTGGGATTTCTTTAAAACCATAAAAGGAAAATTGGATGGAATAATAGCTTAATGTCAGCTTACTCAAACTAATAATAGTAGTGAGTAATAGAGTGAATACTTGTGAGTTATTATTTATAAGCAATTACATTGGTATAGATTCTTGTATATTGATACAAAGTTAAATTGTATTGAATATTGTATGCATTCATGCTTTTATCTCTGCTAAAAACATTTTTTATATATTGGTATATATTTATCATATTGCAATGTTCATTTCTACCTCTGATGAAGATACTTATACATTGTTTACATTTTGAGGTCATTGTCCTCACTTCTTGCACAATTGTTTATTCCATAATATTCTGATTTGAATTCTTTGCCTCTATGTTACATAGGTATAAAGAATTATAGATCAATAATCATTTATGTTTGTCTTACTTATAGTTAGACTGATCAGGTTCTTTAGATACATAGAGATTATATTCTGCATAGATAGGTAATCTTAAACCACTTCAAAGAGCTGTAGACTATGGCATCTAAATAACAGGATTCTGTTGAAGTGAGACAGTATTGCTTCTGGCAGAACTGACGTATTCCTGAGAGGATGATGAGCACTGAAGACACTCCACTTGGAGCTTGTTTTCTTCTTGGAAAAAGTGGCCTTTGGTCAAAGAAATGCCCATGCCTCAGCCATTGACAAAACAAGTATCCAGAAATGGATAAGCAGGATTGTCAAATCTTGCCAAGACATGATAAGTTGGTTTTGGAAAATTTCCTGCCTCTAAAAATGTTCTGTAAGTTATTATATGCCTTAGCCAAAGTTGGTTGCTTCAACATTGCACATGAGACTTTGGGTGATTGCCAGGGTAGCCAGTTGTCTCTGTTGTTTATTGCACATTTTGGAAGTTGCTTGATTGCACTTCCTGTTTATTCAAGTAATAGTATATCCCTTATTTCCATTTTTGGTTCTTCGATGGGGTTGAAGACTAGATAGATTTAGTTATTTCCTCCTTTTTGTTATTTTCTCTTATGACTTGGCCATGTTATGTATTATACAAGACTTAAATTAGTTATGATAGGATAATTATTTAATATGATTGTTGTTATTATATAAAATTTGCATTAGGCTCAGAACTCTCTTATTTAAACAAAAGCGGAGGTGCTGTATGAAGACTTACAGCCAGTGATTACTCACCCACTGGGGCATGACCTCTTATTCTATATATGTTTATGTAGAACATACATCTAGTCTCTCTTTTGTGGTTGTGGGATTTGGTTTTTGATCTCCATTCAAGCACAGGATTCTGATTTGTGAGTTTACCCCTAAATAAATAACCATCTATTTCTTAATTCTGAGCTAGTGTGGGATTTCTTTTAAGCATCCTTCTTCAAAATATCACTATACTGTATACCACAGTATTACCTGCATATGCACATTATTGTAGCATTATTCAATATTCCTAATAGCCAAGATATGGCACTAGCTTAGATACAGATCAGTAGATAAATGGACAAAGAAAATACAGTATATAAACACATTGTTGTTTTATTCATCAACAGACATAATTGATGTCATGTTTTTTGAAGGTAAATGTGTGGATTTGGGACAACTCTACTGTGAAAATTACCAGAGTCAGGAAGATGGGTAGCATCCATTTTTCTAACATATGCAGAACTATGAGTAAGAAGAGAGAAGGAGAGAAAAGGAAGAAGGAGTCTGTGATAACTGACCTTGATTGTCAACTTAAGTCTTCTGGAACTAGGGAAACTAAATTACCTTGATTCAAAGTGGCATGTTAAAATATCTATGGAGTATTTTCTTAATTGTTACATCTCAGATTAATATGTATTTAAAGGCAATGAAAAGTTTACTAGTTAGAAAGGATGAGAACTCTTTAAAGATTTACTATCAGTAATTATCGCATTTATTTTTCAAGGAAAATATTGCACTGTAGTTGAATATTATTTAAAAAATTTTGAGGCAAAATCAAATAAAATAATATCATTGTCCCTTATCTTAGGTTTTAAAATAAGAAGATGTTGTGAAGATATTTTGGCTCTTATCAGTGAATAAATTCTTTTTTTTTTATTTGAGACATTTTATGTAGTTCTTTGGAACCTGTCCTGTCCTGGAACTCACTGTGAAGAGCAGGCTGGCCTCAACATCACATAGATCTGCAAGCATCTGCCTCCCAAGTGCTGGTATTAAAGGCATGAGCCATGACCTCCTGGCAAATAAACTCTTAGTTTAAAATCATTTTAATACTTTTAAATCATAGCTATAAGTCTATATTGTTTAGTTTCAAAAGTTTGAAGTTAAGTACCTAGCCTAGTTGAATGGAAAACACTTAAAATAATTTAAGAAGGAGGAGTAGTGCGCGGTTTAAATTATTTTCTAAGACAAAGTCAAGCCAACATTATTTGTGGTATGAAAAAAGGACTCACAAAGATATTAATTTTTTGTTATTTACATGTTATTTTGAGATAGCCTTTAAATAGTATGCTTTAGAGTAACTGTTTTTTGAAGTCTAGAGAAAATCCAATTTGGAAAACATATTTAATTAATCAATTTATACATAGAGTTGAAAGGATTTGGCTAGAGGACGTTGCTTATGTAGGGGCAATTGGTATAAAAAGTGGGAATCAAACTGATATCTGAGAGTTTTAATTAATTATCACAAAATTCAAGGGACGCTGGATATTTGGACACTAACAGAAGGAAAATTAACTATCTACTAAGAATCATTGAGAAAAAGGAATCTGATTTATGAGATCAGGTAATAGGTAATTTAAACATATACATTTAAACACACACATATATACATATATGCATATATACATACATACATATTTGCATACATACATATATGCATATATACATACACGCATACATATGTATACAGGCATATACGCATATATACATATATGTATACACACATATATGCATATATAAATATATGCATACATACATATATGCATACATTCGTACATACATATATGCATATATACATACATACACATATGCATATACACATACATATATGCATACATACATATATACATATATGCATACATACATATATGCAAATATACATATATACACATATGCATACATGCATGCATATATACATATTTGCATATATACATGTATGAATACATGTTGAAATAAGCAGCGGCGGGGCTGCGTCCCCAACACCCCGGGCCACTTGCGCGGCTAGCTTTACCCGAAATAATTACATGGACACTGTATTCTTTTAAGCACTGCTTGGCCCATTTCTATCATGACTCTTCTAGGCTAACTCTTGCACCTGGACTAACCCATTTCTAATCATGTTAGTAGAACCATGAGGTGCGCTTACCAGGAAGATTCTAGCCTACATCCATCTTGGGTCGGAGCTTCATCCCTCTGCCTCAGAGAGCAGAGCTATCCCGTCTTCCCGCTAGACAGGAGCTTGGTGTCTCTCTCTGAGGTGTCTGGCTCTGAGCAGAGTTGCATGCTTTCTGACCTCACTTCCTCTTCCTCTCAGCATTTTCTTCTGTTTACTCCACCCACCTATGTTCTAACCAATCGGGACCAGCAGTTTATTTATTGCTTATCCAATGAAATCAACAGATTGATATATGACACTCCCACATCACTTCCCCTTTTTCTGTTTAAACAAAAAGGAAAGGCTTTAACTTTAACATAGCAAATACAATATTACCTAAGCAAATAAGAAAAAAGCAACTTTCAAAACTCTAGAAATGACAGAGACTTCTCGCTGCCTGTATAGTCAGCCAAAGTTCCTCTGTACCGTTGGGGCATCCATCTTCGGCCTACAGGCTCATAGTATCCAGCAGACATTTCCACAAAGCAGGAAATTTCAAAGGCAGTCACTATCTGCTTGTGTTGAAGAATGTCTTGCAGACTCCCTCATGAATCAGGAACCCCGAAAGATCATCTCACCTTTAGGCAAGTTCAGTAGTCCTCTCACTGCGGGTTCTCTGTGTCCAATTTATGCAATAGTCCAGGCAAGAGCAGTTTCTTGCCCAAATGGCTATCAAACTCCATAAGGATCCTCTTCGATGCCCATATTCTTCCTGAAGTAGATTGGTGATGCCAGGAGCAGAGTGTCTCATTGTCATGAAAAGTCCTAAGTTATCAAAACTTTTAAAATGCCATATTCTCTAGCCTTTGAAAGATATGAAGAATGCCTATCAGAAATATATCCGTGCACATCTAGAAAATCTAACATGACTACAAACTTGACTATTATAGATGATTATTAACAGCCTATATGCATTACATTTTTTTTTTTTTTGGTTTTTCGAGACAGGGTTTCTCTGTAGCTTTGGAGCCTGTCCTGGAACTCGCTTTGTAGACCAGGCTGGTCTCGAACTCACAGAGATCCGCCTGCCTCTGCCTCCTGAGTGCTGGGATAAAAGGCGTGCGCCACCACCGCCCGGCTGCATTACATTTTTAAGTGAACTACACAATCACAATACCTTAATCAAGATCAGAAATACAGATATATATAACAAAATTGACCTTAAATCTCTATCAATAAAGCAACATCTATACTAATGCAAATTATTCATACCTATATCATATCCCCCTTTAAATGTAAAAGAACATTTATAAACCATATTTGGGAACATGGGCGCAGTTTTTTCTCTCCAAACTGCTTCCTGCTGAATGGGGGCGTTGTTAATTAGGTCTTTCATGGTATAACCTGTGTGCTAGTTTCATCTCAGTTGGCAGTTGAGTGAAGCAATTTTCTGAAGATGTTCACAGCAACCCTTCAGGAGGGCGTGGTCCATCATACCATATTCGGATAGAAGAAATGAACAGGGTCTCATCCTCTGTGAAAACAAAACTAGAAACTCCTTTCCAAAGTATCATATCCTTAGATCCAAATTCTGAAGCATTTTCAAAATATCTATGTAGGATTAGTTCAGCAGCATTTATAAACAAATATCTTATAGTAGCTTTTGCTCCTTCCTCAGCATTCAAACAATTCAAAGAGAGCATAATAGCATACAGTATCAAGATTCTCTGTGTATTTTCCATCTTTGTACACTTTATTTTAACCTCTATTTCATTTATTTTTACTTTTATTTTATATTCTCTGTATCTTTGTCCTGGAATAACTCTGTAGACCAGGCTGTCCTTGAACTCTCAGAGATCTACCTGTCTCTGCCTCACAGACATTGGGATTAAAGGTGAGGTGTGTGTTACTACACCTTGAACTCAAAGAGATCTGTTTGTCTCTGCCTTCTAGGCACTGGGATTAAAGGTGTGTTCTACCACACCTTGAAGTCACAGAGGTCAATCTCCCTCTGCCTCCCAAGTGTTGGGATTAAAGGCGTGTACTACCATAACCAACTTCTCTTTTTCTTTCATTTTTTTACTTTTAAGAACTTTAATTTTTAGTTTGCATATATTTTTAACACACTGTAAACCATTTAGAAATTTTCTTTGTCTTTGAATCTCTCTTTACTGTATATCTCTCTTTTTCTGACCACATGAGCCTTTAAATTACTGAGCAATATGGGTAGGATTAAAGCCGTGGCTTTGCCAGCTAGATCCAGTCCATTCCTTAGCTTTCTGCCATTCCAACCTTGTGGCTGAGGTACCGGCCAGAGCCGCCTTCAGTGCCACAACTCTACAGTGTTTCAAGGTCCCTGCCAGCAAGCAGCTGCAACAGACAACACTCAAGTCTGCTCTCTATAGTCGGCCCTCCTGCCTCAGTCAGAGTTTATCCTGGCAGGACGACCCAGAAAACCGGCATTTTAAAACAGCACAACTATTTTCCTACTACAGCTGAAAAGACACAAGCATTTAGTCAGCTTTTATCAACACCATTTAAATATCTCCTGGCAGGACCTCTTAAGAGCTGCAGGGTTTTGCAGCTGAAGCTGAGTCAGGAAGCCTCTCTCAGATGAGAACGCTTGCTTGACTTTAGCAAGCAGAGTAGAACTGAGAAACTGCTGCTACCAAGGAAACAAACATGCTTTACTCTTTCCCAAGCTTTCTCAGACTTTCTGTGGATTCAGCTGTCCACACGTTGGGCAGCCATCTGTTGAAATAAGCAGCAGCGGGGCTGCGTCCCCAACAAATACATGCTTATATGCATATATACATTTATACATGTATGCATATATGCATATGTACATATATGCATATATACATATATGCATACATAAATGTATAGATATATATGCATATATACATACATATATATGCATATATATACAAATATGCATACATACATATATATGCATATATATATACAAATATGCATACATACATATATGCATATATGCATATATACAAATATAGATAGATAGATAGATAGATAGATAGATAGATAGATAGATAGATATAGATAAAGATATATGAATATATAGAGCTGGCTTTGGAGTTAGACACTGCCTCTGTCTTTCTCTAAATTCAAGCATGTTGTTAAACTAAAAATTCAGAGTTTCTGTCTCATGTCAGGAGCCATGAATTGGACAGAAGGAAAAAGAAATTTAGGAAAATATTCACTTTTCTTCATATCTCTTTTTATCTCTATAATACCAACCATTGTATATATGTGTGTGTGTGTGTGTGTGTGTGTGTGTCTGTATATGTATATAAAAACGAATTTTCCTGCTTATGTTTGAGGTTTCCACGAAGAAGATGGGGGTCCCACAACAACAACTCTACCTGCTTGATATGACATCATGATGCGGATAGTGCTACCACAAGACCAATTTGGGGTAGCAGCTGTTCAAGATGGTTCCAACTTGTTTAGCTGAAATGGTGCACATTTTTACAATGTTCTGGTCAGACCTCCAAATAGGAAGCTCAGAAAAACACTACCAAATTCTCAGAGACTATTTACTATTTTAGGAGATGATAATCTTTGAACTTAACCATCATTTTACATTCATAGGATCCCATAGAAAGAACATCCTACCCATGACAGCTGGAAGTAATTCTAGAAGATGATGTCCTCTTTCCCAACAATGTTTGTCCTCAGGGATATAGACATAATTTATGAGTTGATTATAATTGGTATAGGGTTGGGGGTTGGGTGGGAAATTTTATAGCTCTGGGATTTCTTTAAAACCATAAAAGGAAAATTGGATGGAATAATAGCTTAATGTCAGCTTACTCAAACTAATAATAGTAGTGAGTAATAGAGTGAATACATGTGAGTTATTATTTATAAGCAATTACATTGGTATAGATTCTTGTATATTGATACAAAGTTAAATTATATTGAATATTGTATGCATTCATGCTTTTATCTCTGCTAAAAACATTTTTTATATATTGGTGTATATGTATCATATTGCAATGTTCATTTCTACCTCTGATAAAGATACTTATACATTGTTTACATTTTGAGGTCATTGTCCTCACTTCTTGCACAATTGTTTATTCCATAATATTCTGATTTGAATTCTTTGCCTTTATGTTACATAGGTATAAAGAATTATAGATCAATAATCATTTATGTTTGTCTTACTTATAGTTAGACTGATCAGGTTCTTTAGATACATAGAGATTATATTCTGCATAGATAGGTAATCTTAAACCACTTCAAAGAGCTGTAGACTATGGCATCTAAATAACAGGATTCTGTTGAAGTGAGACACTATTGCTCCTGGCAGAACTGACGTATTCCTGAGAGGATGATGAGCACTGAAGACACTCCACTTGGAGCTTGTTTTCTTCTTGGAAAAAGTGGCCTTTGGTCAAAGAAATGCCCATGCCTCAGCCATTGACAAAACAAGTATCCAGAAATGGATAAGCAGGATTGTCAAATCTTGCCAAGACATGATAAGTTGGTTTTGGAAAATTTCCTGCCTCTAAAAATGTTCTGTAAGTTATTATATGCCTTAGACAAAGTTGGTTGCTTCAACATTGCACATGAGACTTTGGGTGATTGCCAGGGTAGCCAGTTGTCTCTGTTGTTTATTGCACATTTTGGAAGTTGCTTGATTGCACTTCCTGTTTATTCAAGTAATAGTATATCCCTTATTTCCCTTTTTGGTTCTTTGATGGGGTTGAAGACTAGATAGATTTAGTTATTTCCTCTTTTTTGTTATTTTCTCTTATGACTTGGCCATGTTATGTATTGTACAAGACTTAAATTAGTTATGATAGGATAATTATTTAATATGATTGTTGTTATTATATAAAAATTGCATTAGGCTCAGAACTCTCTTATTTAAACAAAAGGGGAGGTGCTGTATGAAGACTTACAGCCAGTGATTACCCACCCACTGGGGCATGACCTCTTATTCTATATATGTTTATGTAGAACATACACCTAGTCTCTCTTTTGTGGTTGTGGGATTTGGTTTTTGATCTCCATTCAAGCACAGGATTATGATTAGTGAGTTTACCCCTAAATAAATAACCATCTATTTCTTAATTCTGAGCTAGTGAGGGATTTCTTTTAAGCATCCTTCTTCAAAATATCACTATACTGTATACCACAGTATTACCTGCATATGCACATTATTGTAGCATTATTCAATATTCATAATAGCCAAGATATGGCACTAGCTTAGATACAGATCAGTAGATAAATGGACAAAGAAAATATAGTATATAAACACATTGTTGTTTTATTCATCAACAGACATAATTGATGTCATGTTTTTTGAAGGTAAATGTGTGGATTTGGGACAACTCTACTGTGAAAATTACCAGAGTCAGGAAGATGGGTAGCATCCATTTTTCTAACATATGCAGAACTATGAGTAAGAAGAGAGAAGGAGAGAAAAGGAAGAAGGAATCTGTGATAACTGACCTTGATTGTCAACTTAAGTCTTCTGGAACTAGGGAAACTAAATTACCTTGATTCAAAGTGGCATGTTAAAATATCTATGGAGTATTTTCTTAATTGTTACATCTCAGATTAATATGTATTTAAAGGCAATGAAAAGTTTACTAGTTAGAAAGGATGAGAACTCTTTAAAGATTTACTATCAGTAATTATCGCATTTATTTTTCAAGGAAAATATTGCACTGTAGCTGAATATTATTTAAAAAATTTTGAGGCAAAATCAAATAAAATAATATCATTGTCCCTTATCTTAGGTTTTAAAATAAGAAGATGTTGTGAAGATATTTTGGCTCTTATCAGTGAATAAATTCTTTTTTTTTTATTTGAGACATTTTATGTAGTTCTCTGGAACCTGTCCTGTCCTGGAACTCACTCTGAAGAGCAGGCTGGCCTCAACATCACATAGATCTGCAAGCATCTGCCTCCCAAGTGCTGGTATTAAAGGCATGAGCCATTACCTCCTGGCAAATAAACTCTTAGTTTAAAATCATTGTAATACTTTTAAATTATAGCTATAAGTCTATATTGTTTAGTTTCAAAAGTTTGAAGTTAAGTACCTAGCCTAGTTGAATGGAAAACACTTAAAATAATTTAAGAAGGAGGAGTAGTGCGCGGTTTAAATTATTTTCTAAGACAAAGTCAAGCCAACATTATTTGTGGTATGAAAAAAGGACTCACAAAGATATTAATTTTTTGTTATTTACATGTTATTTTGAGATAGCCTTTAAATAGTATGCTTTAGAGGAACTGTTTTTTGAAGTCTAGAGAAAATCCAATTTGGAAAACATATTTAATTAATCAATTTATACATAGAGTTGAAATGATTTGGTTAGAGGAGGTTGCTTATGTAGGGGCAATTGGTATAAAAATTGGGAATCAAACTGATATCTGAGAGTTTTAATTAATTATCACAAAATTCAAGGGACCCTGGATATTTGGACACTAACAGAAGGAAAATTAACTATCTACTAAGAATCATTGAGAAAAAGGAATCTGATTTATGAGATCAGGTAATAGGTAATTTAAACATATACATTTAAACACACACATATATACATATATGCATATATACATACATACATATTTGCATACATACATATATGCATATATACATACACGCATACATATGTATACAGGCATATACGCATATATACATATATGTATACACACATATATGCATATATAAATATATGCATACATACATATATGCACACATACATACATATATGCACATATACATACATACATACATATATGCATATACACATACATATATGCATACATACATATATACATATATGCATACATGCATGCATATATACATATTTGCATATATGCATGTATGAATAAATGCTTATATGCATATATACATTTATACATGTATGCATATATGCATATGTACATATATGCATATATACATATAAGCATACATAAATGTATAGATATATATGCATATATACATATATGCATACATAGATATATGCATATATACATACATATATATGCATATATATACAAATATGCATACATACATATATGCATATATGCATATATACAAATATAGATAGATAGATAGATAGATAGATAGATAGATAGATAGATAGATAGATAGATAGATAGATAGATAGATAGATAAATATAGATATAGATAAAGACATATGAATATATAGAGCTGGCTTTGCAGTTAGACACTGCCTCTGTCTTTCTCTAAATTCAAGCATGTTGTTAAACTAAAAATTCAGAGTTTCTGTCTCATGTCAGGAGCCGTGAATTGGACAGAAGGAAAAAGAAATTTAGGAAAATATTCACTTTTCTTCATATCTCTTTTTAACTCTATCATACCAACCATTTTATATATGTGTGTGTGTGTGAGTGTGTCTGTATATGTATATAAAAACGAATTTTCCTGCTTATGTTTGAGGTTTTCACGAAGATGATGGGGGTCCCACAACAACAACTCTACCTGCTTGATATGACATCATGATGCGGATAGTGCTACCACAAGACCAATTTGGGGTAGCAGCTGTTCAAGATGGTTCCAACTTGTTTAGCTGAAATGGTGCACATTTTTACAATGTTCTGGTCAGACCTCCAAATAGGAAGCTCAGAAAAACACTACCAAATTCTCAGAGACTATTTACTATTTTAGGAGATGATAATCTTTGAACTTAACCATCATTTTACATTCATAGGATCCCATAGAAAGAACATCCTACCCATGACAGCTGGAAGTAATTCTAGAAGATGATGTCCTCTTTCCCAACAATGTTTGTCCTCAGGGTTATAGACATAATTTATGAGTTGATTATAATTGGTATAGGGTTGGGGGTTGGGTGGGAAATTTTATAGCTCTGGGATTTCTTTAAAACCATAAAAGGAAAATTGGATGGAATAATAGATTAATGTCAGCTTACTCAAACTAATAATAGCAGTGAGTAATAGAGTGAATACTTGTGAGTTATTATTTATAAGCAATTACATTGGTATAGATTCTTGTATATTGATACAAAGTTAAATTATATTGAATATTGTATGCATTCATTCTTTTATCTCTGCTAAAAACATTTTTTATATATTGGTATATATTTATCATATTGCAATGTTCATTTCTACCTCTGATAAAGATACTTATACATTGTTTACATTTTGAGGTCATTGTCCTCACTTCTTGCACAATTGTTTATTCCATAATATTCTGATTTGAATTCTTTGCCTTTATGTTACATAGGTATAAAGAATTATAGATCAATAATCATTTATGTTTGTCTTACTTATAGTTAGACTGATCAGGTTCTTTAGATACATAGAGATTATATTCTGCATAGATAGGTAATCTTAAACCACTTCAAAGAGCTGTAGACTATGGCATCTAAATAACAGGATTCTGTTGAAGTGAGACACTATTGCTCCTGACAGAACTGACGTATTCCTGAGAGGATGATGAGCACTGAAGACACTCCACTTGGAGCTTGTTTTCTTCTTGGAAAAAGTGGCCTTTGGTCAAAGAAATGCCCATGCCTCAGCCATTGACAAAACAAGTATCCAGAAATGGATAAGCAGGATTGTCAAATCTTGCCAAGACATGATAAGTTGGTTTTGGAAAATTTCCTGCCTCTAAAAATGTTCTGTAAGTTATTATATGCCTTAGACAAAGTTGGTTGCTTCAACATTGCACATGAGTCTTTGGGTGATTGCCAGGGTAGCCAGTTGTCTCTGTTGTTTATTGCACATTTTGGAAGTTGCTTGATTGCACTTCCTGTTTATTCAAGTAATAGTATATCCCTTATTTCCCTTTTTGGTTCTTCGATGGGGTTGAAGACTAGATAGATTTAGTTATTTCCTCCTTTTTGTTATTTTCTCTTATGACTTGGCCATGTTATGTATTATACAAGACTTAAATTAGTTATGATAGGATAATTATTTAATATGATTGTTGTTATTATATAAAATTTGCATTAGGCTCAGAACTCTCTTATTTAAACAAAAGGGGAGGTGCTGTATGAAGACTTACAGCCAGTGATTACCCACCCACTGGGGCATGACCTCTTATTCTATATATGTTTATGTAGAACATACATCTAGTCTCTCTTTTGTGGTTGTGGGATTTTGTTTTTGATCTCCATTCAAGCACAGGATTCTGATTTGTGAGTTTACCCCTAAATAAATAACCATCTATTTCTTAATTCTGAGCTAGTGTGGGATTTCTTTTAAGCATCCTTCTTCAAAATATCACTATACTGTATACCACAGTATTACCTGCATATGCACATTATTGTAGCATTATTCAATATTCCTAATAGCCAAGATATGGCACTAGCTTAGATACAGATCAGTAGATAAATGGACAAAGAAAATACAGTATATAAACACATTGTTGTTTTATTCATCAACAGACATAATTGATGTCATGTTTTTTGAAGGTAAATGTGTGGATTTGGGACAACTCTACTGTGAAAATTACCAGAGTCAGGAAGATGGGTAGCATCCATTTTTCTAACATATGCAGAACTATGAGTAAGAAGAGAGAAGGAGAGAAAAGGAAGAAGGAATCTGTGATAACTGACCTTGATTGTCAACTTAAGTCTTCTGGAACTAGGGAAACTAAATTACCTTGATTCAAAGTGGCATGTTAAAATATCTATGGAGTATTTTCTTAATTGTTACATCTCAGATTAATATGTATTTAAAGGCAATGAAAAGTTTACTAGTTATAAAGGATGAGAACTCTTTAAAGATTTACTATCAGTAATTATCGCATTTATTTTTCAAGGAAAATATTGATGTATACATATATGCATATATGCATATATGCATACATATATACAGATAGATACATGCATATATGCATATATAGTAGACAGACAGACAGACAGACAGACAGACAGACAGATAGATAGATAGATAGATAGATAGATAGATAGATAGATAGAGGTATAGATATAGATATATGAATATATAGAGCTGGCTTTGCAGTTAGACACTGCCTCTGTCTTTCTCTAAATTCAAGCATGTTGTTAAACTAAAAATTCAGAGTTTCTGTCTCATGTCAGGAGCCATGAATTGGACAGTAGGAAAAAGAAATTTAGTAAAATATTCACTTTTCTTCATATCTCTTTTTATCTCTATCATACCATCCATTGTATATGTGTGTGTGTGTGTGTGTGTGTCTGTATATGTATATAAAAACGAATTTTCCTGCTTATCTTTGAGGTTTCCACGAAGAAGATGGGGTCCCACAACAACAACTCTACCTGGTTGGTATGACATCATGATGCGGATAGTGCTACCACAAGACCAATTTGGGGTACCAGCTGTTCAAGATGGTTCCAACTTGTTTAGCTGAAATGGTGCACATTTTTACAATGTTCTGGTCAGACCTCCAAATAGGAAGCTCAGAAAAACACTACCAAATACTCAGAGACTATTTACTATTTTAGCAGATGATAATCTTTGAACTTAACCATCATTTTACTTTCATAGGATCCCATAGAAAGAACATCCTACCCATGACAGCTGGAAGTAATTCTAGAAGATGATGTCCTCTTTCCCAACAATGTTTGTCCTCAGGGTTATAGACATAATTTATGAGTTGATTATAATTGGTATAGGGTTGGGGGTTGGGTGGGAAATTTTATAGCTCTGGGATTTCTTTAAAAACATAAAAGGAAAATTGGATGGAATAATAGATTAATGTCAGCTTACTCAAACTAATAATACTAGTGAGTAATAGAGTGAATACTTGTGAGTTATTATTTATAGGAAATTACATTGGTATAGATTCTTGTATATTGATACAAAGATAAATTATATTGAATATTGTATGCATTCATGCTTTTATCTCTGCTCAAAACATTTTTTATATATTGATATATATTTATCATATTGCAATGTTCATTTCTACCTCTGATAAAGATACTTATACATTGTTTACATTTTGAGGTCATTGTCCTCACTTCTTGTACAATTGTTTATTGCATAATATTCTGATATGAATTCTTAGCCTTTATGTTACATAGGTATAAAGAATTATAGATCAATAATCATTTATGTTTGTCATACTTATAGTTAGACTGTTCAGGATCTTTAGATACATAGAGATTATATTCTGCATAGATAGGTAGTCTTAAACCACTTCAAAGAGCTGTAGACTATGGCATCTAAATAACAGGATTCTGTTGAAGTGAGACACTATTGCTCCTGGCAGAACTGATGTATTCCTGAGAGAATGATGAGCACTGAAGACACTCCACTTGGAGCTTGTTTTCTTCTTGGAAAAAGTGGCCTTTGGTCAAAGAAATGCCCATGCCTCAGCCATTGACAAAACAAGTATCCAGAAATGGATAAGCAGGATTGTCAAATCTTGCCAAGACATGATAAGTTGGTTTTGGAAAATTTCCTGCCTCTAAAAATGTTCTGTAAGTTATTATATGCCTTAGCCAAAGTTGGTTGCTTCAACATTGCACATGAGACTTTGGGTGATTGCCAGGGTAGCCAGTTGTCTCTGTTGTTTATTGCACATTTTGGAAGTTGCTTGATTGCACTTCCTGTTTATTCAAGTAATAGTATATCCCTTATTTCCCTTTTTGGTTCTTCGATGGGGTTGAAGACTAGATAGATTTAGTTATTTCCTCTTTTTTTTGTTATTTTCTCTTAGGACTTGGCCATGTTATGTATTATACAAGACTTAAATTAGTTCTGATAGGATAATTATTTAATATGTTTGTTGTTATTATATAAAATTTGCATTAGGCTCAGAACTCTCTTATTTGAACAAAAGGGGAGGTGCTGTATGAAGTCTTACAGCCAGTGATTACCCTCCCACTGGGGCATGACCTCTTATTCTATATATGTTTATGTAGAACATACATCTAGTCACTCTTTTGTGGTTGTGGGATTTGGTTTTTGATGTCCATTCAAGCACAGGATTCTGATTTGTGAGTTTACCCCTAAATAAATAACCATCTATTTCTTAATTCTGAGCTAGTGTGGGATTTCTTTTAAGCATCCTTCTTCAAAATATCACTATACTGTATACCACAGTATTACCCGCATATGCACATTATTGTAGCATTATTCAATATTCATAATAGCCAAGATATGGCACTAGCTTAGATACAGATCAGTAGATAAATGGACAAAGAAAATACAGTATATAAACACATTGTTGTTTTATTCATCAACAGACATAAATGATATCATGTTTATTGTAGGTAAATGTGTGGATTTGTGACAACTCTAATGTGAAAATTACCAGAGTCAGGAAGATGGGTAGCATCCATTTTTCTAACATATGCAGAACTATGGGTAAGAAGAGAGAAGGAGAGAAAAGGAAGAAGGAATCTGTGATAACTGACCTTGATTGTCAACTTAAGTCTTCTGGAAATAGGGAAACTAAATTACCTTGATTCAAAGTGGCATGTTAAAATATCTACGGAGTATTTTCTTAATTGTTACATCTCAGATTAATATGTATTTAAAGGCAATGAAATTTTACTAGTTATAAAGGATGAGAACTCTTTAAAGATTTACTATCAGTAATTATCGCATTTATTTTTCAAGGAAAATATTGCACTGTAGTTGAATATTATTTAAAAAATTTTGAGGCAAAATTAAATAAAATAATATCATTGTCCCTTATCTTAGGTTTTAAAATAAGAAGATGTTGTGAAGATAATTTGGCTCTTATCAGTGAATAAATTCTTTTTTTTTATTTGAGACATTTTATGTAGGTCTTTGGAACCTGTCCTGTCCTGGAACTCACTCTGAAGAGCAGGCTGGCCTCAAAATCACATAGATCTGCATGCATCTGCCTCCCAAGTGCTGGTATTAAAGGCATGTGCCATGACCTCCTAGCAAATAAACTCTTAGTTTAAAATCATTTTAATATTTTTATACGCATAGCTATAAGTCTATATTTATTAGTTTCAAAAGTTTGAAGTTAAGCACCTAGCCTAGTTGAATGGAAAACACTTAAAATAATTTAAGAAGGAGGAGTAGTGCATGGTTTAAATTATTTTCTAAGACAAAGTCAAACCAACATTATTTGTGGTAAGAAAAAAGGACTCACAAAGATATTAATTTTTTGTTATTAACATGTTATTTTGAGATAGGCTTTAAATATTATGCTTTAGAGTAACTGTTTTTTGAAGTCTAGAGAAAATCCAATTTGGAAAACATATTTAATTAATCAATTTATACATAGAGTTGAAATGATTTGGCTAGAGGAGGTTGCCTATGTAGGGGCAATTGGTCTAAAAAGTGGGAATCAAACTGATATCTGAGAGTTTTAATTAATTATCACAAAATTAAAAAGGAAGGAAATGGGAACAACAGAGGTAGAACTGATATAGTCATAAGATCCAACATAAGGAAATATTTCAGGAAACAATAAATTATCTGTCATATCTAGCACCATTGAAAAATCATATTGGATCAAAATTAAGTGTTTAATGTAATATTAAATCACTGTTGAGTTTATAAAGAATAATTTTTACAAGATGTAAAAGGTTGAGGATATGGGCACCAGATCTAATAACAGGAGATTGATTAGTTATTTTCAATTTATTATGGGAAAGGATAAGAGACAATGGTAGAAAAGTGAAAGACTGCTTTCCAGTGAAGACATTTTAAGAAGGTAAAGGGCTGGAAAGGTGCCTTGGTAGTTAAGAACACTAGCTGTTCTAATAAAGGACTGTAGTTCATTCTGCAGTTTCCCTGTTGGGTAGAACAAAATGTCTTTTACATCCAGCTTCAGGAGCTCTGATTTCTTCTTCTTGCCCCTGAGTGCATTCACATACTTGTAGATGTAGACATACATAGAGAAATACACGTATGTACATATAAGAAATGGAACAAATGAATTAAAACTTAGGGAAACTTGTGGAAAAGAGGTAGAAAGGACTGTAGGAGTCAGAGGGGTTGAGAACACCAAAAAGAGCATGGCCCACTGAATCAACTAAGTAGGACTCACTGGGGCTAACAGAGACTCAAGCAGCAATCATGGAGTCTACATGGGTCTGCACTAGCATTTCTGCATACATGCTGTGGTTGTTTAGCTCAGTTTTTATTGTGAGACTCATAATTGTAGGAACACAGGTGTCTTTCAAGATTTTGTCTGGTCGCAGGATACTTTTTCTCCTCCTGGGTTACTTAAACCAGTTTTGGCCTAATGTTTTGTTTCCAGGCTTATTGCATCCTGTTTTGCCAGGTTTGGCTGTTGTTCCTTGGAGGACTGCTTCTTTGTGAAGGAAACAAGGAGAGAAGTGAGACAAGTTCATCTGAGTGGATAGCAAGACCGGGAGGAGAAGGGGAATAGGATGCTGTAGTTGGGATGTATTGTATAAAAGAGAACATACAGCAATTAAAAAAATACAAACAAATGAGAATGTACATGAGCATTGCTCTTGACAGTGCATTAGAATAGGTATAGAGGTCATCTATGTATGGAAGAGGGGAATAAGTACAAGGATGGTAAGCATCAGTCCCAAACATGCATTTGACAGTTTGGATTAGTTATAATACTCCTACTGTCATTGTTTTAGTTGAATTAAAAACAAAAGATTAGTTCAGAGTTTCAAGAAATGAGCCAGTGTTTAAATCGTCTGCTGTTATTTCCTATGAGTACAGTTCCAAAAGCCCATATTGTATGGAATATAAATGCTTTTTCTTAAAAAAAAAAAAAAATTTTTAAAAATTATTTTTTTTTTTTTTTTTTTTTTTAATTTTTTTATATAAATTTTTTTTTATAAATATTTTTATAAAAAAAAATTTTTTTTTTATTTTTTAAAATTTTTTTTTTTTTTTTTTTTTTTTTTTTTTTTTTTTTTTTTTTTTTTTTAAAATAAAAAATAAATTTTAAAAATTTTTTTTTTTTTTTTTTTTTTTTTTTTTTTTTTTTTTTTTTTTTATTTTTTTTTTTTTTTTTTTTTTTTTTTTTTTTTTTTTTTTTTATTTTTTTTTTTTAAAAATAAAAAAAAATTTTTTTTTTTTTTTTTTTTTTTTTTTTTTTTTTTTTTTTTTTTTTTTTTTTTTTTAAATTTTTTTTTTTTTTTTTTTTTTTTTTTTTTTTTTTTTTTTTTTTTTTTTTTATTTAATAAATTTTTTTTTTATTTTTTTTTTTTTTTTTTTTTTTTTTTTATTTTTTTTTTTTTTTTTTTTGTTTTTTTTTTTGGGGTAAAAAAAATTTATTTTTGAAATAAATTAAGCATTTTACTAAGCATAAAATATAGCATGGACAGATTGTTTAGCAATTTGTAGAACAGGCTGGTTGTACAGAGGACCTCAGTCAACTTTCAAGCACACAAAATGTAGCTCAGTGATATCTGTAATTGTAATTCTTGGGACTCAATTCCCTTTGCTAGCATTTAAAGAGTCTGGATATGTACATGAATTTATATATGCATGCATGTAAAATACTCATACATATAAAATAAATCTTTAATAAAAACTCTAACCCATATGTGATGGAAGTTGTCTAATATAATAAATCTGCTTTATGGTACCTGTATATTCATCCTGTGTTGCATTATTAACTCCATGAGTCAATATTGATTTCTGTTACTGTCGGATGGAAAATTCAGCCATTGCTGTTGTCAGTTAAGATATAGCAAATGGTGACTCATATTTTTATATTTATGGGTAACCTACTTCATCACACCAATGACCACATCACACATTAACCCACAGAATGTAGATGAATCCATAAGAGCCCATTAGAGTGATAACAAAGTTTTATTGTGGTACACTCACAGATACACAATAAGGCAGCTGGACACCATGGTCCTCTGTTATACCCTGGGGTGATTGGCCACAAGCAGTCCAATCTCTGTCTGCTATGCAAGAGCAAAAGACAGTGAGCCACTATTCCCCCACCTTCCTTTAATCCCAGCACTTGGGAGGCAGAGGCAGGTGGATCTTTGTGAGTTCGAGACCAGCCTGGTCTACAAGAGCCAGTTCCAGGACAGGCTCCAAAAACCACAGAGAAACCCTGTCTCGAAAAAGAAAAAAAATAAAGTAGTCTGTTGAGAAATTGCCATACTGCTTTCCATAGTGGTTGCTCAACTTTGCATTCCAATGGATGAGTGTACCCCTTACTCTACATCCTCTCGAGCAAAGGCTATCATTGGTGTTTTTGATTTTAGCCATTCTGACAAGTGTAAGATGGTATCTCAAAGTTGTTTTGATTTGCCTTTCCCTGATCGCTAAGGAGGTTGAGCATAACCTTAAGTGTCTTTTGGCCATTTGAACTTCTCCTGTTGAGAATTCTCTGTTCAGTTCAGTGCCCCATTTATTAATTGGGTTAATTAGCATTTTAAAGTCTAGTTTCTTGAGTTCATTATATATTTTGGAGATCAGACCTTTGTCTGTTGTGGGGTTGGTGAAGATTGTCTCCCAATCAGTGGGTTGCCTTTTTGTCTTAGTGACAGTGTCCTTTACTTTACAAAAGTTTCTCAGCAGTAAAAAAACAATGACTTCTTGAATTTTGCATGCAAATGGATGGAAATAGAAAATAATATATTGAGTGAGGTAACCCAGACCCAAAAAGATGATCATGGGATGTACTCACTCATAATTGTTTTTTAGCCATAAATATAGGACATTGAGCCTATAATTCGCAATTCTAGAGAAGCTAAATAAGAAGGTGAACCCAAAGAAAAACATATAGTTTTCCTCCTGGATATGGGAAGTAGTCAAGATTGCTGGACAAAAATTTGGGAACTGGGGGGTGGAGTAGGATGGGGGAAAGGGGAGATGGGGAGAGAAAAGTGAGAAGGGGAGGATAGGGAGAACTCGGGGGAATGGGATGGTTGGAATAATGGAAGGATGGATATGGGAGCAGGGAAGTATACATTTCAATTAAGGGAGCCATTTTAGGGTTGGCAAGAACCTTGACTCTAGAGGGGTTCCCAGGGGTTCAGAGAGATGTACCCAACTAGGTCTTTGGACAGCTGAGGAGAGAGAGCCTGAAATGGCCCAATCCTATAGCCATACTAACAAATATCTTGCATATCACCATAGAACCTTCATCTGGCAATGGATTGAGATAGAGACAGAGACCCACATTGGATCACCAGACTGAGCTCCCAAGGTCCAAATGAGGAGCAGAAGGAGAGAGAACATGAGCAAGGAAGTCAAGACCACGAGGGGAGCACCCACCCACTGAGACGGTGGGGCTGATCTATTAGGAGATCACCAAGGCCAGCTGGACTGGGAAAGAAAATGCATGGGATAAAACTGGAATCACTGAATATGGTGCACAATGAGGGCTGCTGAGAAGCCAAGGACAATGGCACTGAGTTTTGACCCTACTGCATGTACTGGCTTTGTGGGAGCCTAGCCGGTTGGATGCTCACGCTCCTAGACCTGGATGGAGGGTGGAGGACCTTGGACTGCCCACAGGGCAGGGAACCCTGACTGCTCTTTGGACTGGAGGGGGAGGAAGGGAGTGGGGCGTGGGGAGTGGGGGAGGGGGAGGGAAAAAGGAGGCAGGGAGGAGGCAGAAATTTTAATTAAAAAATAATAAAAAAGGAGTCTGTTGATAGAGTAGAAAAACTGCATCTATCAGGTAGGTGGCCCAAGGTCTTGGTCAGAGCAAATACCCACAACACTTTTCCCATTTGTCCAAATAAGAAGGTTCTGATCCTAACATAAAACTATTTACAATAACAATTATCAAGCATTATCCAGGAGAAGGAAAGGGTAATAACATATACAGAAATGGAACTACAACAAACAAGAACAGAATCAACTGAAAAACAAATAATAAATGTCCAGGTTATAGGTAAATGGCAAATACCAGATTATTTCAATATTTGTCCCATCCTGAAAAGTATTAAGTCTTGTACCTAATATACATAGCTAAGATAAGAGACAATAGTACCTGAGACTATATAGACATCAACCCCATCAAAGACATGGGAAGAAAAATAATACTACCTGAGTAAGCAGAAAGTGCAAGCAAGTAAATTCCAAAACATGGAAGAAATGACAGAAACAGGTAGCTACCTGGACAGTCCCCCAAACTCTATCTGTCTTTAGACAAACAAATTTGGCTATAGGCCTAGAATATCTGACATACCATTTTCAGAAGCAGAAAATTTAAAAGTCTTTTGTACCCTGTCATGCACGGAAAGGTTCAGCTATCACTTTTCCTTGTATCCTCCACGTCCAGATGGGAAAGCATAATTATTGTCAGCAGCAGAGGCAAAGGGCAGTCCTTTTCCAGAAAGATCAGATCACCAAAAAGGAAGCAAACTTTACATGGAATGTCTTTGTTGCTCATCATTCTCTCGGGAATGTATAATTCTAAATTATTGGAACATTTACATGTCATATTCTGTAGGTCTTTGAAGTATTTGAAGATTATCTATCTATGATAAATACATCTCTTTTCATCTAGAGAACCTAACTAACAATACTATAAGTATAACAAACATAGGTGACTACTAACCTGTGGCTGTTAACAATCTATATTATTTAAAGAATAAAGCATCACATCATAAAAATAAAAAAAATCTAAACAGATGTGCATCATGAAGACAGTGACCTTAAAATTGTAACAGTATATAAAATACATTATTTAGAGTTAGAAATGTAGAGTGCAATATGACAAAAACATCTTAATTTGTATCAATATATAAAATATCTCAGACAGGAATACAAAAATAATTTTACATATGCATCAATATACAAAAATATCTAACAATATAAATTGTTTGTAACTTATGGTTTTTAAAATAGTTTTCAAGGAAGTATAGTAATTTACCTTATTATCGTATTATATCTATTCTCCTTGTTACTATACCAAATGATAATCCTGAGTCTATTTATTATTATTCTGCTCCAAGCCCTATAATAAATTATAATCAACCCTAAGAAAAACCCAAAGCCATCCATTCTATCTGTTAGGATTGTGGCTGTTGTATTTTTAGAATTACTTCCATCTGTCTTTGGGGACTACAATATCTTTATGGGATCCTTTAAAAAACTAAGTCAATGGTTAAATCTCAAGAACACTAGCTGTGACATTTGTAGCCTGTCTCAGAGTAGTGGTTAAGGCTTATCTAAAGTTCTTATGTGAAGTACTGTCTAGAGCGTTGTGTGAAATTGAACCATCTAAGATAGCCACCTTGGAGTTGTTTATAGCAGTGTGTAGTACAAAGCTGATTATTAAATGGTATTTGTCAGATTAATGGAAGCATTATGGACCAGGTGGAATTACTGTTGTGGGGCCTCATCTTCCTTCAGGGCACTACAGATGTTGTTAGAAAAATTTATAGCTCATTGTAGAAAACTTAAACATTATTAATATCAGAATGGAAAGGTTGACTTTTAGGACATATATTTATCCAAAAGGTATAAAAGAGTCAAAAAATAAGTATTGGAGAAATAGAATTTTGGCAATACAGCAGTTTTGACAATAGTCCCTAGATTCATGATTTACTCTCTCCCATACTAGGTGCCTCTTCTGATATGAGACAGAAACTTTGAAATTTTCTTTCAACATCATGCTTGGATTTAGAGGAGAGAACCATGATTGAACTCCATAAACAGCTTTGAATTTTATTTCAGTGGGAATTTTATTTGAGAGAAGTAAAGAGATATAGATATTTATAAAGTGACATTTTACACTGCAAAGAATATGCGAACCATAGATAGGATTTTTCCTTGCTTGGTAATTGTTTGGGGATAGCTTTCCTTTCTCCTTTCGATGTCTGGATGTCCAAGGTGTTTTGATTTCTTGGAGAGAGATTTTTCTATTTTCCAGTGAAGACAAAAAAAAAACTCTTGTGAATGTTCCTTACAATGTGTTGGATTTTCACCTCTGTGTATAAATTACCATTTCTCTTTATCAAGAGCTTTCCCCTGTTCAAATCAAATAATAATTGAATTGATTATATTCACAGTTTTTTTTGTCTCTTGTGCAAAGAAAAGTAAAACCCTTTCTCTAATGAAGCACATATCTTTGTTTCTATTCCGAAGTAAACACAGGATCTGAAGTATATGGGCTAATATAACTCATAAGATTTTTTTCTAGTGTCCAATTTCTTCTGTAGCTGTTGTTCTTTTCTTATTATCATTAAGGAAATTCAACGATAATACAGCTTTATGAAATTTATTTCTGTGGGTCCTATTCCCCCTACTTGTTAACTAAGCATAACTTTTAGATTTTAATTAAACTTTGGACAACCATTTGTCCTGTAAGATTATTTTGTTTATTTATAATATGCTTTATATTATAATATGCAAAAACTGTTTTATTTTACTAGAGACATATGCTGGAACATTTTTAGTATTATTTTTTGCAGGCATTCCTAAGAGAGTCATAAGTTTTAATAGGTGTGTAATTATCGAATCAGCCTTTTGTGAACTCAAAGCAGTTGTCACTTGACATACTGATAATGTATCTTTTGTATGGTGTACATATATTGTTTTTCCATGTTCTACAAAATGAAAATCCATTTGACAAAGTTCTTAGCATACCTTTAGTGATACTTCATTCTGATTAAAAAGTGTGGTTACAGAAAAATAAGTAGGACATTTTTAAATAATTTTGTTTGCTTGTTGCCAAAAAATGGAGAAATCCTTTTTGAAATGTTTGCTATTGACATGTTTTTTATGAAATTCTGAGGCCTCCATCACACTTCTTATTAGTAAGTGATCAATAAAGCAAAATCTATACTAAAGCAAATTATTCATACCTATATCATTTTTCCCTTTAAATGTAAAAGAACATTTATAAACAATATTTGGGAATGTGGGTGTAGTTATTTCTCTCCAAACTGCTTCCTGCTGAATGAGGGTGTCATTAATTAGTTCTTTTCATGGTATAACCTGTGTGCTAGTTTCATCTCAGTTGGCAGTTGAGCGAAGCAATTTTCTGAAGGTGTTCACAGCAACCCTTCAGGAGGGCGTGGTCCATCATACCATATTGGAATAGAAGCAATCCACAGACTCTCACCCTCTGTGAAAACAAAATAAGAAACTCCTTTCCAAAGCATCATGTCCTTAGATCCAAATTTCATAGTCAAAACATTTTCAAAATATCTATGTTGGATTAGTTCAGCAGCATTTATAAACAAATATATTTTAGCAGCTGTTGCTCCATCTTCAGCATTCAAACAATTCAAAGAGAGCATAATAGCATACAGTATCAAAATTCTCTGTTTATTTTCCATCTTTGAATGGCTTTATTTTAACTCTATTTTGTTTATTTTTACTTTTATTTTATATTCTCTGTACATCTTTGTCCTGGAATAACTCTGTAGACCAGGTTGTCCTTGAACTCTCAGAGATCCACCTGTCTCTGCCTCCCAGGCACTGGAATTAAAGGTGTACACTACTACACCTTGAATTCACAGAGATCTGTTTGTCTCTGCCTTCTAGGCACTGGGATTAAAGGCACGTCCTTCCACATCTTGAAGTCACAGAGGTCAATCTCCCTCTGCCTTCCAAGAGTTGGGATTAAAGGTGTGTACTACCACACCCAACTATTCTCTTTCTTCCATTTTTTTACTTTTAAGAACTTTAACTTTTAGCTTGCATATATTTTTAACACACTGTAAATCATTTAAACATTTTCTTTGACTTTGAATCTTTTACTGTATATGTCTCTTTTTTGACCACATGAGTCTTTAATTTCCTGAGCAATATGGGTAGGATTAAAGCTGTGGCTTTTTCCGGCTGGATCCAGCCCATTCCTTAGCTTTCTGCCTCATGGCGGAGGTACTGGTTGTAGCCATGTTTACCGCCACAACTCTATGGTGTTTTAAGGTCCCTGCCAGCAAGTAAGTTGTAGCATTATGTCCACAGACAACACTCAAGTCTTCTCTCTGTAGTCGGCCCTCCTGCCTCAAACAGTCAGAGTTTGCCCTGGCAGGATAGCCCAGAAAGTCAGCATTTTAAAACAGCACAACATTTTCCTGCTACGGCTGAAAACAAACAAGCATGCAGTCTGCTTTTCAAAACCATTTAAGTGTTTTGTGGCAGGATCTCTTAATGAGCTTCAGGGTTTTGCAGCTGAAGCTGAGTCAGGAAGCTTCTCTTAGATGAGAGCTCTTGCTTACCTCTAGCAAACAGAGCAGACCCAAGAAATTGCTGCTACCAAGAAAACATGCTTTACTCTATTCTTTCCCAAGTTTTCTCAGGCTTTTGGTGGATTCCGTTGTCCACACGTCTGGGCCCCAACGGTACAGAGAAACTGTGGGTGACTGTCCAGGCAGCGAGATGTCTCTATCATTTCTAGAGTTTGAAATTTGCTTATTTCTTGTTTGCTTAGATAATATTGTATTTTTATGGAGTCTTTGGTGGAGTTGAAGAATAGTTAGTTATAGTTATAGTTTTCCTTAGTTATGGTAAAGCTAAAATAGATGTAAATATTGTAATTTTTCCTTGATAACTGTTTTGTTATATGTAATTTTGCTATGTTAAAGTTAAAGCCTTTCCTTTTTGTTTAAACAGAAAAAGGGGAAATGATGGAGGAAGGTCATTGGTTAAGTAATAAAGAAACTGCTTGGCCTCATAGGTTAAAACATAGGTGGGAGGAGTAAAAAGAACAGAATGACAGGAGGAAGAGGAAATGAGCTCAGAGGCCATGCTCCCCTCTCCTGGGCAGATTCCATCGATGAAGCTCTGACCCAGGATGGACGTAGGCTAGAATCTTTCCCGGTAAGACTGATGCTACACAGATTACTAAAAATGGGTTAGGCAAAATATGAGAATTAGCCCGTAAGAGGTTAGAGCTAGTGGGCCAAGCAGTGTTTAAATGAATACAGTTTGTATGTTGTTATTTCTGGTGTAAAGCTAGCCGTGTGGGAGCCAGGCAGGACGAAAAGCAGGCCCACAGCTCCTACAACAATATATATATATATATATATATATATATATATATATATATATATATATATATATTCCTATTCCTGATTATTTCCTGTAATTGTATCAATGATTAAGCTAATACTGTTTTTATCAGGAATAAATTCAGCAATTTCAAAGTTTAAAACAACTTTTTCTGTATATTTAAAGTCAGTAACTACATTCTGAGGTTCTATAAAATCCATTAGTACCACAAGAATAGCATACAATTATGACTTTTGCACAGAATTGTAAGGGCTTTGAACCACTTTACTTAAATTTCCTTATTCATATTCTACTTTTTCTGATATATTGGCATTGGTATAGAAGGTTGGAATTTAATAGATTGGTGATCTCTGTAAAATGTGCTACCCTAGTTAGCTCAGTCTGTAGAGCATGAGATGCTTAAGCTCATGATTGTGGGTTTCTACCTTACTTTGGGTGCCAAACTACAATCAAACCCATGAGAGTCCACATAAAATGGTAGCAAAGATTTATTATAATAAGTTCACAAATTCATACAACATAAGACACTAGGACACCATGGTCCTACATTCTAACTGGGGTTAAATGACATCAGCAGTTTCACCTCTGAACATCGTTCAAGAGCAAGAGAGTGATTGATTGCCCACACTTTTCTTTAAAGTGTTTTGTTAGCAGAGCAGAAGCACCACCTCTATCAGGCCAGATAGCACAAAGACATGTCAAAGATAGCATTACAATCTTCCAATGAAATTCATTGTTAAAATTCTCCTTTACTGAGGTTACCTATTGTAAGGTACTAAAATGAATCTAAATACTGTTAATTTGTCACTCAAATAAGTCTATTTGCATGCCTTTTTCACAGACTGTCTATTCGGAAAGTCTTCAATCATGTTCCCTTTAAGTTGTCAAACATAATGTAAGTCGTTTTCCACAATCAACAGAACAGCATACAATTGTATATTTCTTCATTTCTTGCAGACTCATTGCTTGAACTACTGCCCACTGGGAAGATTTTCATCAATACTTTCCAGTGATATTATCTGCTGAGCCCTCTCTCCATTCTCAATTAATTAATGTTTAATTCACTCATTAAATAAGCTGGGAAAGTACACTTATGCAATGACATTGTTGAATTCATATCCAAAGATGCCTGCCAGGTATTGTGCCTTTTATTTCTATGTGGAGAAAGTATTTGGTGCAAGAATTTTATTCTTCCTCTGACACATATCTTTACATAATCTATACAACTGGCTGCTTTAAAATATTCTCCAAATTGAAAAATGACTAATGTTATTAAAATGATATATTGAATACAAATATACTGGTATTAAGCATAAAGAAGATTTTATTCCTTGCTAAATGAAAGCATTTGTCACCTACTTTTACTAGAATTAAACATACAATGATATACTCATACAGAAAGCATTGGTTAATTTAGCTAATGGCTTTGATGGTTTAATGGCATAATATCAGAATTAGTTTTGATATGAGAAGGACTTTTTTTTTCTTTTCTCTTTATTTTCTTGTCTTTGTTTTCTTAGCAAAGGCATGGTTAAGAAAGAGATTAATAACCAAACTAGAAGAGTCAAATTGTCAAGAGTGAGAATTGTATTACAAACAGATAGGAACACATTGGTGTCATTCCATAATGTTAGAAATTATTGAATAATAATCAGTGCAAATTGAAAGCAATTTGTTAAGAATTTCCACTTCTCTACATAGACTTGCCTGAGAGAAAAACAGGTGCTTCTAGTCAACTTTAAATTATTAATTATTTAAACTCATTCAAAACCATATACTTTCAGGTTATATGATAGACACAAAAGAGTTAAAGAGGCCATGGCAGAGTCTAAAGAGTTTCAGCGTTGTTTGATAATCTGGAGTTGATACATTTGTAAAAGAGATTTCCTGTAGGAACAAGATTTTAAAACAAAACAAAACAAAAAAACAGGCTGGTTGTCTTCTAGGGCCAATGCCCACGATGCTGTTGTAGTCATGCTTCACTGTCAAAATACTACAACAAAAGTCAGATATGGTTAATGCTAGATTAAAAAAAGATCAGAACTAGATATACATGAAGGGATAGACAAGTTTGTTTTGAAAAATGAAATGGTAAATGATCTGATGGCAATTTTAGCCTGCTATATCAAAAATAGGGATTGATCTAAACTGAAACCTTTGGGAGATTCTAGCTGAACTGGATGTCATTATCTTGATTCACATATAGGATGGTTAGTGGACATATCTGCAGTGCCATTGCCATCAAAGGTTTGAGCTATTTCTTTTTGTTTCTCTTTTTTTGTAAGGGCAACCCACTAGTTCTTAAGCATGACATGTTTGGTAAGTTCTCAGACATTGTTTTCTTGATGTTATTTAATATACCTTTTTGCTCTACATTCCTAATTTATTATAAAATAGAATCTCCCTGAAAAAAAATGCAATATATACAAAATAACTTTACTTAATATGGTATGCCTTGTGAAAGGGCACATTATAATCTTAATGGAGGACAAGGCTGAGGCCATTTCAAAAGACAATTACCTGGACTTTACAATGATGGACATTTTATAAGTTTGTAATATTTAAATGAGGTTATAAATGTTTTTCTTGCCTCTGTAATGAAATGTGACACACAATATTAATTGACATTTTCAATATTTATAAGAAACATAAAGATGCCATGAACTAACATCAAACTGATTATTATATACCTTCAACAAACTGATGCAACTTCTTCATAATATTCACAAACTGTGGTCAATTGAATTTTACATGTGTCAGAAGTCTTTGTAATCTTCTCATCTTATACTTTATTTGGATAGCTGAGCTCTGTTTCTCAAATATAAACATTTAGTATTTAGTATGTTTATGTGTGTGTATAATTTTAATTACTTTTAGTAACTAATAAACATGAAGAAGATCATCAGTGAAAAGTTAGGTGAAAAAATGTTATCATCACCCAGCTTGATCTGATTAATATTCTGAAACACCAAACCTAATCTTGCTGGGCCAAAATTATCTCAGGGCCCGTTCCTTGAGGCATATAGGACAGAAAAAAGCCTGGCTCTATTTGAGGGCCTATACATGGAGGCCTGTAAGACATAGAAAAGCCTGGATCAAGTTTGAGTGAGGATGAGACAGAAAAAATAGATAAACACCCTTAATGTTTTTACAGCATTGTGTGGCTACAGCTTGGGCATCCTGTCCTGCATCATAGAACAGCAGAATGGATGGATAGGAATTTACCTTTCCCAGGTAAATAAGGAGACTCAAGGAACCCTAGAAAATCTAAGGTATTAATTAGTTCATTTAGATGTTTTCGATGAAAATATAATCATTTATACATAATCTCTTTCAGGAAGTATAACAGGAAATACTAATATTTATTATGAGTTCATAACTGGCATAATATCAAAACTGATACATACAAACTAATTTTCACTCACCAACAAAGATGTAATATCATTCAAGAAAAATGTTTAGCATATCAATTGCCATTATGTATAAAAACAAGTATTTATTATGTTAAGATAAGTTTTCTCTCATAAATGCAAATGTGATTAACATTTGAATATTAAACAAATCAGTGCAATTTTCTGTAATAATAGTCTAAATAAAATATCTCATATTAATAGATTCTGAATTCTCTGCAAAATCAGGATCTATTCATAATAGTGTGCATAAAATCTTCTAAAATGTAGGGGTATCTATAGGAGACTGGATAATAATTTATGTACCGTAAAGATATTGGAATGTTATCAATCCAGAGGCTAATTCCCTTATCTAGATTTAGACCCAAGAAAAACCATTTCATGTCTACCTCTATGTTCTTTGTGCTTTGTGTCAGGATTTTTTAAAATGTGAATAATAAATAAAAATAGTTTGAAAGAGCAAACTCACTGGCTTCCTTCAACTGAGATGTCATCAAATAGCATTTAGGCCAGTATAAACACTTACTCCCATCTTTCCGTAATTGCCTCTCTGTTATACCCACCAGTGAGTGTATTTTAAGATAACCTTGATTATGTCATTTTTTTTCTTTTTTCTTTGTAAAACTATAGAATTGCATGAAACACTTTCCTGATTGAAACATGGAATTGGAGGTAACCTATATCTGTGTTCACAGGTCATAGTTATCAAAAATGGCTCCAAAATATTTGCTTATTTCATTTAACATGAGAGCTATGAATTTTCTACTTACAATAGGAAACATTACCATAACGGAGACACAAAACAAGTAAGTACTAATGAAACATAATTATATTTCTAACTTAAACTAATATTTCCTTATCCTGTTGGCATACTCAGCTATAATTATCTATTTGCTTGATCTCATTTCAGATGAAGAAAATACAACATTTCCAAAGGAATTTAAAAAAATCCCTATAGTTCATTCACTTCTGCTTTACAAATGTCACATATTACTGATGTTGCCTCCAAATAAATTGTGGTCATAGCATGTGTTCTCTATGATTTAATTTATTTTAACTTAAGTATGTTGTCTAAGAGAATCTTTTAAAATTCCAAGAAGAAGTTGTTCCATAGATATCACTTTATACTAGGTTATATGTCATGCTGTTTAATTTTCTGATTCTCTTTTTTTCCCTTCTGTTTACATTTTCTGTACATTCTAGAAAGAAAAATATTAAAATTTTTCAAAATAACTTTTGAATTTTAACCTTTGATATGTTCATGATTTTGTTTCAAATGTTTCAGATTTCTGATCTTTTACAGTAGGCAAACACATGCTATCTGTGACTGAGAACTGTTACTCTAGTTTGCATTGACATAAAACTGGTTGAAAACTACATCAAAATTTGCAGAATCATGTTATTATGTATTTATGTGTTTATAAATGCTACATTTTCTGAATGGTTTAATCTTATTAGAAAATATTTGTTTTATTTCATAGTATTTGTTTTTTAGATCTATTTAATATTGCATTGTAGTAGAAACTCAACTTCACATGTACAGTTATGAGGAAATATTTTCTATATATCAAATTGTGGTTTAGTCTATATTTTTCTTTGAAATAAAACAAAATTACTGTTAAATTGATTGTCTAAAAATTTCTATATTTTAACTAAATTGTTTGATGTATTCACTGCCAATATAAATATAAATATAAATAAATTTATATAATCTATTTCAATTATTTCTTTTTGTTTTATATGTCTCATGTGTTTTGTTAGTTTATTGTTCTTTATTACCTCTGATAGATAGTAAGATGATAGATAGATAGATAGATAGATAGATAGATAGATAGATAGATGCTTTCTATGTTGTTGCATTAGATTTATATGTGGATATTGTATGGATTATGAAAGAACTCTGACAAATAATGTGTTTGGCAAAATTTGCCTGTTTATGGAATTGGGTTATTTGAAAGAGTTGTATTAGCTCTCTGGGTCTCTCACACACATGGGTACACTACTCTCAGTTGTAGAAGCCACTTTGACTTGATAGACTCTTGCCTAACTGGCGTTGTTTATATTTCATTTTACCTTCTTCCCCCAAATGTGTCTGTACTATTTCATTTTCATTTCTTCTATTTGTTCTTTCCTCTGTATTCACTACAATAAATACAAAAAAGAAATAAGATAATGTACCTCACTGGTAGAATATTAGTAAATGGATTTCTATTATATACTGAAGACCTAAAGGAAGAAAGAAATATCACTGTGATTGTCTTTCAATCTAACAATTTTATGATAGCAATGTTTGAACTTTTGTTTAAAATTCTCCAGATCATAGACTTTTAAACAGCTAATATTTTAATAAATATAAAATAAAAGGGGTTTTTTGTGCTGGTAAGTTATCTTTGGTGTGGAAATAACTAATTTTTATTTGAACAGATATAGTTTGAAAGGATTTGATAAATGAAACAATAATAAATCACTTCATTGAAATGTTCTAGCAGTGGTCCTCAAATTTCCTAATGCTGCGACCCTTAAACCCTTTAATAGATTTGCTTAGGTTCTGGTAACCCCATTCACAAAATTATTTTATTGATACTTTATAATCTAAATTTTATACTATTATGTATCTTAATATAGATTTCTGATGAGTAGACTCCAATATTCTCAACTATGAAATGGTCTTTAGATTTCTAAAGTTGATAAAACCCCAAGATCGAGAAACTACTGTATTAGAGTATCTAAAAATGGATATATAGCTAAATCAAAGAAGGATCTTTTTATTCTATTGCATGCTATGCATTTTGCTAATCACAAATTTATAAATGCAACTTAAAAAATATAAAATATCATCTTCTAATATTGAGTTAATCTAAAAATACATATATATTTTATTTACAGACTATATAATTAATATCAAAACAAAAATATTAGAATTTTACCATTAATATTTCAATGAATAATTTTGCCCATACTTTCTTGACTCTTTGATTCAAGAAAGCTTCTATATGTTCAATAATTTGCTAATATTTATTTTATTATTTTTTAAAAAAAACTATCTTTTTTCACTATATATAACAATCCAAGTTTCCTCTCCCTGCATTCCTCCCATTCCCTCTACATACCTGCTGAAATAAGAGTGGCGGGGCTGCGTCCCCAGCACCCCAGCCGACCATACGGCTAGCTTTACCCAAAATAATTACACAGACACTGTATTCTTTTAAACACTGCTTGGCCCATTTCTATCTAGCTTCTTCTAGGCTAATTCTCGCAACTGGACTAGCCCATTTCTTATCATCTGTGTAAGCACCCCAAGGTGCGCTTACCGGGAAGATTCTAGCCTATGTCCATCTTCGGTCAGAGCTTCATCGCGCGTGTCCTGCTCTGAGAGGAGTTGCGTGATTTATGACCTCACTTCCTCTTCCTCCCATTTTGTTCTGTTTACTCCACCTACCTATGTTCTAACCAATCAGGACGAAGCAGTTTATTTATTGCTTAACCAATGAAACCAACAGATTGATATGACACTCCCACATCACTTCCCCTTTTTCTGTTTAAACAAAAAAAAGGAAGGCTTTAACTTTAACATAGCAAAATTACATAAAATAGTTATCAAGTAAAAATTACAATAATCTTTATCATAACTAAGGAAAAGTATAACTATAACTAACTATTCTTAACTCCATCAAAGACTACAGAAAGATACAATATTATCTATGCAAACAAGAAAAAAGCAACTTTCAAACTCTAGAAATGACAGAGACATCTCGCTGCCTGTACAGTCACCCAACGTTCCTCTGTACCGTTGGGGCATCCATCTTCGGCCTACAGGCCCATAGTTTCCAGCAGACATTTCCACAAAGCAGGAAATTTCAAAGGCAGTCACTATCTGCTTGTCCTGAAGAATGTCTTGCAGACTCTTTCATGAATCAGGAACCCCGAAAGATCATCTCACCTTTAAACAAGTTCAGTAGTCCTCTCTCTGTGGGTTCTCTGTGTCCAGTTTATGCAATAGTCCAGGCAAGAGCAGTTTTCTTGCCCAAATGGCTATCAAACTCCATAAGGATCCTCTTCAATGCCCATTGTCCTCTTGAAGTAGATTGGTGCTGCCAGGAGCAGAGTGCCTCATTATCATGAAAAACCCTAAGTTATCAAAACATTAAATGTCCTATTCTGTAATCTTTGAAAGATATGAAGAATGTCTATCTAAAATATATCCATGCACATCTAGAAAATCTTAACTAACATGACTACAAACTTGACTATTATTAATGATTATCCATTAACAACCTATATACATTACATTTTTAAATAAACTACACAATCACAATACCTTAATAAAGATCAGAAATACATATACATATAACAAAATTGACCCCAAATTTAAATCACTAAAGCAAAATCCATATTAATGCAAATTATTCATATCTCTATCATATCCCCCTTTAAATGTAAAAAACGTTTAAAAACAATATTTGGGAATATGGGTGCAGTTATTTCTCCCCAAACTGGTTCCTGCTGAATGGGGGCATCATTAATTAGGTCTTTTGTGGGATAACCTGTGTGCTAGGGTCATCTCAGTTGGCAGTTGAGCAAAGCAATTTTCTGAAGATGTTCACAGCAACCCTTCAGGAGAGCGTGGTCCATCATACCATATCGAAATAGAAGAAATGAACAGGGTCTCATCCTCTGTGAAAACAAAACAAGAAACTCCTTTGCAAAGTATCATGTCCTGAGATCCAAATTTCAAAGTCAAGGAATTTTCAGAATATCTATGTTGGATTAGTTCAGCAGCGTTTATAAACAAATATTTTTTAGCAGCTGTTGCTGCTTCCTCAGCATTCAAACACTTCAAAGAGAGCATAATAGCATACAGTATCAAGATTCTCTGTGTATTTTCCATCTTTGTATGCTTTCTTTTAACCTTTATTTCATTTATTTTTACTTTTATTTTATATTCTCTGTATCTTTGTTCTGGAATAACTCTGTAGACCAGGCTGTTCTTGAACTCTCAGATTTACGCCTGTCTCTGCCTCCCAGGCATTGGCATTAAAGGTGTATGCTACTACACCTTGAAATCACAGAAATCTGTTTGTCTCTGCCTCTAGGCACTGGGATTAAAGGCGTGTGCTACCACACCTTGAAGTCACAGAGGTCAATCTCCCTCTTCATTATTTTTTACTTTTAAGAACTTACTTTTAGCTTGCATATATTTTTAACACAGTGTAAATCATTTAGAAATTCTTTTTGTCTTTGAATCTCTCTTTACTGTATATCTCTCTTTTTCTGAATACATGAGTCTTTAATTTACCAAGCAATCTCAGTAGGACTAAAGCCATGGCTTTTCCAGCTAGATCCAGTCCATTTCTTAGCTTTCCAGCCTCTTGGCTGAGGTACTGGCTGTAGCCATGTTTATTGCCACAAGTCTAAGGCGTTTCAAGGTTCCTGCCAGCAAGTGAGCTTCAGCAGCCTGTGCTTGCAAACCACACAAACAGCCCACGTAAAAGAGTCAGATTTTGCCCTGGCAGGACAGCCCAGAAAGCCAGCATTTTTAAATGGCACAGCTTTTTTCCTGTTATGGCTGAAAACTGAAAAGCATGCTTTCAGTTTTTCATCAACACCGTTTAAGTGTTTCGTGGCAGGACCTCTTAATGAGCTGCAGGGTTTTGCAGCTAAAGCTGAGTCAGGAAGCCTCTCTTAGATGAGAGTGCCTGCTTGCCTCTAGCAAGCAGATTAGACCCGACAAATTGTTGCTACCAAAAAAAAACATGCTTTACTCTTTCTCAAGCTTTCAGTGGATTCAGTTGTCCACACGTCTGGGTGCCATCTGTTGAAATAAGAGCGGCGGGGCTGCGTCCCCAGCACCCCAGCCGACCACATGGCTAGCTTTACCCAAAATAATTACACAGACACTGTATTCTTTTAAACACTGCTTGGCCCATTTCTATCTAGCTTCTTCTAGGCTAATTCTCACACCTGGACTAGCCCGTTTCTTATCATCTGTGTAAGCACCTCAAGGTGCGTTACCGGGAAGATTCTAGCCTACGTCCATCTTGGGTCAGAGCTTCATCGCGCTTGTCCTGCTCTGAGAGGAGTTGCATGATTTATGACCTCACTTCCTCTTCCTCCCATTTTGTTCTGTTTACTAAACTCACCTATGTTCTAACCAATCAGGACCAAGCAGTTTATTTATTGCTTAACCAATGAAATCAACAGATTGATATGACACTCCCACATCACATACCCTTCCACCCCACCACCATCCAATCCCCTGAGAAAATAAGGCACACTGCTGTTGGGAAAGTAAAGGGCCCTCTCTACTATATATAGGCTGAGAAGTGAATCATCCAAAGAGAATAGGTTCCCCAAAAGCCAGTACAAACTGTTGGGATAAATCCTGGTGCAAGTGACTCCCCAGTCTTCCTCAGCAATACAACTGTCAACTACATTCAGAGGGACTAGTTTGGTCCTATGCTTGTTCCTTCCCAGTCTGGTTGGAGTCCGTGAGCTCCCATTTGCTCAGGTAGACTGTTTCACTATGAGTAGTGATCATGGTCTTGACCCGTTGCTCATATTCTCATTCCTCCTATTCTTCACATGGACATTGGGAGCTCAGTTCAGTGCTCCACTGCAGGTCTCTGCCTCTGTTTCCAACAGTTACGGTATGAAGACTCTATGTTGATATTTAAAATATTCATCTGTCTGACTACAGGGCAAATCAAGATTGGGTCCCCTCACATCTATTGCTTAGGTCTTAGCTGTGGTCATCCTTGTGGATTCCTGGGAAGTTCTCTAGAGCCAGGTTTCTTGCTAACCCTATAATGGCTCCCTCAGTAAATAAAACTCTTAACTTACTCTCATCTCTGTACTTCCTCCTTCTCGAATATGCCATTCCCTCAAGTTCTCTTCATCCTTATCCTTCTCCACTCCTGTTCCCCTTCACACGCCCTCTCCCCCAACCATCATACTCCCATTTTTGTCAGGTAATCTTTTCTGTTTCCACTTTCCAGGTAGATCTATCTATCTATCTATCTATCTATCTATCTATCTGTCTGTCTGTCTGTCTGTCTGTCTGTCTGTCTGTCTGTCTGTCTATCTATCATATATATATATATATATATTTCTAGGATTCACCTTATTACTTAGCTACTTTAGGATCATGAACTATTGGCTCAATACCCTTTGTTTATACCTAGTGTCCACTTATGAGTGATTACATACCATATTCATCTTTATGAGTCTGGGTTACCTCACTCAGGATAGTGTTTTCTAATTCCATTCATTTCCATGAAAAATTCAAGATGTTATTGTTTTTTACTGCTGAGTAGTACTCTAGTGTGTAAATGTGCCACATTTTCTTTATCCATTCTTTGGTTGAGAGCCATCTAGGTTGTTTCTAGATTTTGACTATTACAAATACTTCTGTTATGAACATAGTAGAACAAATGTCTTTCTTGTATGATTGAGCATCTATTTGGTATATGCCCAATAGTGGTATTGCTGGATAGGTAGGGTGATTCCCAATTTTCTGAGAAACAACAATACTGATTTCCAGTGTGGTTTTATAAGTTTGAATTCCCACCACCAATGGAGGAATATTCTCATTATTCCACATCCTATTTAGTAAAAGCTATCATTGGTGTTTTTTTTATCTTACTCATTCTGACAGGTATGAGATTGTGTCTCAAAGTCATTTTGATTCACATGTCCCAGATGTCTAAGGATGTTAAGCATATCCTTAAGCATCTTTTGTCCACTTGATTTTCTTTTGTTCAGAATTCTCTGTTTAGTTTATTACCCCATTTTAATTGGTTTATTTTGAATTTTGACATCTAATTTCTTGAGTTCTCTATATTTGGGAGATCAGACCTTTGTCTGATGGGTTGATCAAGATCTTTTCCCATTCAGTAGACTGCCTTGTTGCCTTATTGTCTTGTTCCTTTGTTTTACAGAAGCTTCTAAGTTTCAGCAGGTCTCATTTATCTATATATCTATCTATCTCAGTGTATATGCTACTGGAGTTATATTTATTAAATAGTCTCCTGTGCCCATGCATTGACGACTACTTCCAATTTTGTTTTTTATCAGGTTCAGTGTAGTCAGATTTATATTGAGGACTTTAATCCATTTGGATTTGAGTTTTGTACATGGGGATAGATATGGATCTATTGATGTTCTTATACATGTTGGCATCTAGTTATGCCAGCAATATTTGTTGAAGATAGTTTCTTTTTTCCATTGTATAATTTTAGTTTTTTTAATCAAAATCATAGGTTTTCAGGTTTTTATAGGTTCATAGGTGTGTGGATTAATACTTGCGTCTTTTATTTGATTCCATTGGTTAACTTCTCTGTTTTTACGCCAGTACCAAGATGTTTTCATTACTGTACCTCTGTAATAGAGCTTGATGTTAGAGACAGTAATGCCTCCAGAACTTTCTTTATAGTACAGGATAGATTTGGTTATTCTGGGGTTTTTGTTTTTCCTTATAAAGTTGGTGATTGTTCTTTCAAGATCTGTGAAAAAATTGTGTTGGGATTTTGAGGGTGATTGCATTTAATCTATAGATTGCTTTTGGTAGGATACCATTTTTTACTATGTTCATCCTACCTATCCAATAGCAAGGAAGATCTTTCCATTTTCTGGTATCTTTTGTTGAATAGGTTTTTACTTCTTTGGTTAGTGATACACCAAGATATTTTATGCTAATTGTGGCTATTATGAAAGGTGATGTTTCTCTGATTTTCCTCTCAGATTATTTATCATTTGTATATAGATGGGCTATTAATTTTTTGAGTTGATCTTGTATCCTCCCACTATCCCCAACACATGATCTTGTATAAAAAAGCAGGCTAACCAAGCCATGGATGCAAACTAGTAAGCAGTGTTGTTTCAGAATCTCTGCTTCAGTTACAGCCTCCAAATGCCTACCGTGTATTCATGCCCGGCACCACCCATGGCATACTCTAATCTCTAAGTTGAAATAAACTCATTCCTTCCTAAGATGTTTCTATCACAAGAAAATTAATTTGTCATGGACAGTTTGTGTGTCAAAATAATTAATAAGTTGTAGAAATGCATACTGTGGAGTATTCCACTAGGAATATACATTCAAAATTAGTGAAAAATCAGGGACATTCCAAGAAGTATAGATAATATAAGGGAAGACAATGGTACTGAGAAGTATAAAAACTAAGATATTTCTAGAATTTATAGGCTGAGATCAAGGAAAAAGGTGAGCCTATATGGTACATCCAAAACTTTCGTTTAAAACAGAATTCTAGGGGCTGAATAATGTTTAACAGTTAAGATCACTGTCTGGAATTCCAGATGATATGAGTTCAATTCCCAGCATCCACATAATATCTTATAGCATTGTATAACTCCAGCTCTGGAGGATATGACAACCTCAATCAGAAATAAATATAAAAAATATCAATGCACATAAAATATAAAATGAATAAAACATTAAAAATGATCAAATAAAATAGAATTTTAGGTCTTGAAGAGATGATTCAGTTATTAAGAGTACTTGTTGATCATTCAAAAGACTGTGATTTAGTTCCCAGAACAAATTTTTTGGCATATAAGCATTTGTAATTCAAGTTGTAGGGTATATACACCCTCTTCTATGTGAGCATAAGTCATGCATGTCATACACAGAGATACAGGTAAGCAAAGCATGCACAGAAAAAAAATGAGTGAATAATTTCAAAAAAAATAAATTAAAATGTTATCAAACTATGGAAGCAACAAAATTATGAGTATGAAATTCACTGTTTCTCTATGTTTGTGCATATCTGCATATTTGTGTGCAAATACAAAGCCTACTGTAAGGCTCTGTTTAGCATTAATCAGAAAAAGCAGTAGATGTGAACACTAGAGTAAAACCAATTAATTTAATGTTTTACATGGAATACAATATGTTACCATAGTATAAATTACAGCAACAGTATTTAATGTACAATGATAAAATTAAAATATTTACTATAGAATTGTAGGATATATATATATATATATATTTCTGTCTGCCTCACAGATATTATAAATAACAAAATTAGCCAGTTGTTGGTGGTGCACACCTTTAATTCTGGCACTTGGGATGCAGAGGCAGGAATATCTCAGGGAGTTTGAGTCCATCCTGGTCTACAAAGTCTACTTGATGTGCAGGCAACAAAACTACATGAAGAAACCCTGTCTCTAAAAACAAAACAAAACAAAACAAAATAAACAAAAATTTTGTGGTACAAACTTACAATTCAAGTACTTGGGAGCTAAGAGACATGAAAATCAGAAAGCAAGGTCATATTTTGGTCACATAGAAAGTTCCAGGCAATACTGACATGTGTAAAAGCCTGTACAAAAATTAAAATGAAATATAAACAATAGCAAAATATGTTCATTTGAACTGTATAGAACTGATCATTTTAGTCTTATTTATATTTTCAAATTTTTAACTAAAACTTCTATTTTAATAATATTTATTTAGAGAGTACACAAAGTTTTGCATATTGTTATAGAAAACATATAGATAGTGAGCATGTTATACAGTCACTGAGGTTATAATTAACTTTTCTTTTGAATTGACCGTTATAATTAAGTTGAATTAACTTTCTACATTAATTTAATATTTAGTCTACATTCCAACTTTAATACTACAAACATGACTGAAAGAAGAAATTATCCTATTTTGTTGATAATTTATGGTAAACCTCAGGTTTGTAAAAGATCATAAAGGCAAGAATAGTTGTACAAGTTTGCAAAGCAAATACTTAGAAAGCTGAGGCAGAAGAAAGGCACATTTCAGGAATAGCATACATTACACTGTAAGTTTTAGGACAATTGATACTATAAAACTCAATAATAAAGATGTAAATAAATAAAAAGATTTAATGAGGGAAATTTAAAAAAAATAGTGTCAATTCAATTTTAGAAAATATATCAAAGATTTTTCATTGTCATATGTTTTTACTTTTCAGAACATCATTCAGAGGATTTTAAAGATACATACATTTTTTATGAAATTTGGTTGTAACTTTTATCTTATGATAATTACATAATTTCATTAAAATCCTTATACTATTTTCAGGTCTTAACAAATAATTAATCTTTTCATTTAAAAGTTACTTCTTCTGAAATTGAGCAGTGGACACTGGCTAGATATAAACTAAAGGTGATGAGACAACTTAGGTTGTTAAAAGTGTTTTAACATCCTAGTCATCTGTATAAAACTGTCCCTGTATGTTTGTGTTTGCTTCCTGTTGCCATGATAAACACCAAGATCTAAAGGTACTTGGAGAAGAAAGGGTGTATAAGGCTCAATTTATCAATGTGGAAAGTTGGAAAAGGAATTTAGTCAGGAACAGAGGCAGCAACCCTAAAAGATTCCTACTTATTGGCTTTCCCACCCACCAGTTCTGTTAATCTTTTCTTATAAAGTTCAGGATCATCTTTCTACTAATAGAATTGCCTACTGTAGGAAATCTTAAAGCAATTCTCAATCAAGGAAATGTCCCCTAGACATGTCTAAATGACATAAAATGAAAGCAGTTTCTTAAATGAGGTTCTCTGTTCCAAGTCAATTCTAGTTTGATTCAGTTTAATACTTAAGATTCATCAGTTCACTTTTTAACAACAATGAAAAAAGTATCCCTGACTTGATATCTGAAAGGCAGTAATTTCTGTGATCTCCAGTCTTAAAGAGAATAAGAATGATATCAGTTGACGTACAGTAACATTCAAATATTTCAACAAATAAAGGACATTTTAAGAACAGAATATGTCTTATACTCATTGGGCAGTGATATAAGATGACTTAAATCCCTGCGCTCAGTAGTCAGGAGAAAGTATATCTCCATAAGTTCAAGGCCAGTATAGTCTACAAGATCTAGTTCTAGGAGAGCTATGATTGTTACACAGAGAAAACCTATCTCAAAGGAAAAAATAAAAAACACAAAATAGGTGCAATAGCCTATAATTTTTTAATCAATAACTTCCACAATTAATATTTTGAAAAGCAATGTGATCTATGTAATTCATATGATCATTAATATATATCATTTCTTAAATTCAACAAGTAATCTCTAATATTCATAATTTTCCCAATAATTATAAATCCATCATTTTTAACTATAAATATAAGAAATAGCATGTCTCTACTGGATTTAATCTTATCAAGATTTTTTTCTAAAGTCAAAATTTTATTTAAAAAATACCCATAATTAAGATAATTTAAATTTACAAAATGTAACATATTTGTATATGCTCAACAGTAGTTGAACAGATACACGTAATAATAAGTCATGCCCAGAATGAAACCTAGTATGAATAAATCTTCTAGACTTTGTTTGAAATGTCATTGCTTCTACGTAAGTGGCCTTGATAAATTTTAAAACACATTATTTGAAAATATCCCTGTAAAATATAATTATAATGACTATAGAAGTTTACCTTAAATATAGAATCAACACCTACTTTCAGTTATTTTCTAATAGAAATATGCTATCCATGAATTAATATTTTTTTTGTTTTTGTTACCGTTCTTTTTTCTCTGAAAAAAGTTAATAAAATGGCATATTCAGAATAGGCAATTATTAATCCATACTGTGAAACTTATTTTATTAAGGTATATGGTTATTTAAGTTCTTACTTTTCATTTACTATTTTTATTTGATAAAACTCCACATGGGTCTCTCCTTGTCTCAGCCCCTTCTCCTTTGGTCTGACACCATGGATGAGTCTGACTGGTGCTCTCCATGTGATAGCTGCCTGCCTTTGTATGGGAGGGGGGAGGGGATCTGTTGGGAGCCGTTTCCCCCTAGAGATCATTGCTGGAACCATCGCCCTGGGGAGACTGTGGGGAACCCCACACCCATGGTTGTGCTGCGAATGGTCCTGTTGCCCCACACCCAGTTGAAGCTGTTAATGGAGAAAAATAAAATAAAATAAAAAAAAAGTAAAAAAAAAAACTCCACATGGGGAAGACATACACAAGGGTTAATGTCATTAATTGTATGTAGAGTATCACTAACTTGAAGATATGAAATCCTTCAAATTCTGAAAGATGTTGCCCAAAAACATATCACAATTAAAACCTTTACAACTGATCTCATAAATTATATTCACTCTCTAAGTATACTTAAACTTTTATTTAAATTTATTTTCAAAATGTATATATAATGCATACAAAAATAAAAAGAAACATTTTTATGAAATTGGGTTCCAACTCCATGTTATCTAATTATAATGTATAATTCCAAAACAAATTTGGCCACAAGCATTTTAGATATGAATTACTCAGTCTGTAATTTCATATGTTATTATCAAAAGCTGATTTGTTCTTTATCTCTGAGATTCTCTTTGGCATATATAATATAGCTTATTAATATTGTTGTTCTCAAAAGATATAAAATATGTACAATTTATATAACAATTTGGGAATAACAGTTAAAAAATATAGACACCAAAATAATTTTTTGACTTGATAAGAAAGGTGAGGATACATTCAACCATCTTTATGCTAAGTGCATGGCTTAAAATGGTGACTTTGCATCCTCTGTTTATGGGGTATCAGACAGTTCAAGTAGCACTGAATCTTCTGATTTCCTTAAAATAATTAAAATTTGGCAATGAACTTGCCATCTATAATTATAGCACTGAGATACTATGAACAGTTGTCATCATATCGTTTATCTGCAAGTGTGATGATCTTGGGCAGCTGCCCCATGTTATTATTTTTTCCCACAGGCCTTACTCTCTTCTGGCATTGGCACAACTGTATGATTTAAGGACATGTAAAATTTCTTACAAAGTAAATATAGGGGAAGGCATTGTTGGAACAAGTACACATTTAGATTTAACAACTGAGAATTTTGCTTCTAAAATTATGAAGCAAAATCATAACTTATAATTTGCAATATGGAGAAAGTTCACATTCTTCCATTTTTTTATTGTGTATCCTAAAACTCATCCAAAAAAGTGTAGATCAACTGAAGCAAACTTTATTAAATAAAGTGAAAAAAATACAAGAGGTTATAATACAATTCTCAGTGATATAAGCATGTGCTGAAAACATTTTGTGGCATTTTAGACAATTGCTACTACCTCATTTTAACATGAGGGGGCCTGCTTGTTGGAGTTTCTGTCCCACCCAGTACCCCACAGCTGGCAAACCCCCACAAAAAAAATCACACAGAGATCTCCATAAGTTATAAAACTGATTGGCCCATTAACTCAGTCTTCTTATTAGCTCTTGTAGCTTATATTAACCCATTATTTTGAATCTATGTTAGCCATATGGCTTAATACCTTTCACAGCAGGGCAGATCACATGTTGCTTCTTCGAAGTCTGGGCAGAAGTGGGAGGAATGGTGATGTGGGAGTGTCATATATTAATCTGTTGATTTCATTGGCTAAGAAATAAATACACTGCTTGGTCCCAATTGGTTAGAACCTAGGTGGGTGGAGTAAACAGAAGAAAATGCTGAGAGGAAGAGGAAGTGAGGTCAGAAAGCATGCAGCTCTGCTCAGAGCCAGACGTCTCAGAGAGAGACACCATGCTCCTGTCTAGCGGGCAGACGGGATAGCTCTGCTCTCTGAGGCCGAGGGATGAAACTCCGACTCAAGATGGATGTAGGCTAGAATCTTCCTGGTAAGCGCACCTCATGGTGCTACTAACATGATTAGAAATGGGTTAGTCCAGGTGCGAGAGTTAGCCTAGAAGAGTCATGATAGAAATGGGCCAAGCAGTACTTAAATGAATACAGTATGTGTGTTGTTATTTCGGGCATAAGCTAGCCACGTGGAAGCGGCTGGGGTGTTGGGGACGCAGCCCCGCCGCTGTTATTTCAACAGATGGCTGCCCAACGTGGGGCTAACTGAATCCACTAAAAGCCTGAAAAAGCTTGGGAAAGAGTAAAGCATGTTTGTTTTCTTGGTAGCAGCAGTTTCTCGGTTCTGCTCTGCTAGCTAGAGGCAAGCAAGTGCTCTCATCTGAGAGAGGCTTCCTGACTCAGCTTCAGCTGCAAAACCCTGCAGCTCATTAAGAGTTCCTGCCACGAAACACTTAAACTGTGTTGACGAAAAGCTGAACGCATGCTTTTCGGTTTTCAGCCATAGCAAAAAAAAAAAAAAAAAAAAAAAAACTGCTCCGTTTAAAAATGCTGGCTTTCTGGGCTGTCCTGCCAGGGCAAACTCTGACTCTTTTACGCGGGCGGGTCGTGCGGTTTGCAAGCACAGGCTGCTGAAGTTCGCTTGCTGGCAGGGACCTAGAAACACTGTAGACTTGTAGCACTGAAGGCGGCTCTGGCCGTACCTCAGCCACAAAGTTGGAATGGCAGAAAGCTAAGGAATGGACTGGATCTAGCTGGCAAAGCCACGGCTTTAATCCTACTCATATTGCTCAGTAATTTAAAGGCTCATGTGTTCAGAAAAAGAGAGAGATATACAGTAAAAAGAGATTCAAAAACAGAAAATTTCTAAATGATTTACAGTGTGTTGAAAATATATGCAGACTAAAAGTTGAAGTTCATAAAGTAAAAAACAATTAAAAAGGAAAAGAGTAGTTGGGTGTGGTAGTACACACCTTTAATCCCAACACTTGGAAGGCAGAGGGAGATTGACCTCTATGACTTCAAGGTGTGGTAGCACACGCCTTCAATCCCAGTGCCTAGAAGGCAGAGACAAACAGATCTCTGTGAGTTCAAGGTGTGGTAGCATACACCTTTAATCCCAGTGCCTGGGAGGCAGAAACAGGCGGATCTCTGAGAGTTCAAAGACAGCCTGGTCTACAGAGTTATTCCAGGACAAAGATACAGAGAATATAAAATAAAAGTAAAAATAAATGAAATAGAGGTTAAAATAAAGCATACAAAGATGGAAAATACACAGAGAATCTTGATACTGTATCCTATTATGCTCTCTTTGAATTGTTTGAATTCTGAGGAAGGAGCAAAAGCTACTAAAAGATATTTGTTTATAAATGCTGCTGAACTAATTCAACATAGATACTTTGGAAATGCCTTGACTTTGCAATTTGGATCTAAGGACATGATACTTTGGAAAGGAGTTTCTTGTTTTGTTTTCACAGAGGATGAGACGGCGTTCATTTCTTCTATCCGAATATGGTATGATGGACCACGCCCTCCTGAAGGGTTGCTGTGAACACCTTCAGAAAATTGCTTCGCTCAACTGCCAACTGAGATGAAACTAGCACACAGGTTTTACCATGAAAGACCTAATTAACTACGCCCCCATTCAGCAGGAAGCAGTTTGGAGAGATAACTGCGCCCATATTCCCAAACATTGTTTATAAATGTTCTTTTACATTTAAAGGGGGATATGATATAGGTATAAATAATTTGCATTGCTAGAGATTTAAGGTCAATTCTGTTAATATGTATATGTATTTCTGATCTTGATTAAGGTATTGAGATTGTGTAGTTCATTTAAAAATGTAATGTATATAGGTTGTTAATGGATAATCATTAATAATAGTCAAGTTTATAGTTATGTTAGTTACATTTTCTAGATATATAGATATATATTTCAGTTAGATCGGCATTCTTGATATCTTTCAAAGACTATGGAATATGCTATTAAATGTTTTAATAACTTAGGGCTTTTCATGACAATGAGACACTCTGCTCCTGGCAGCACTAATTTACTGCAAGAGGAAGATGGGCATCGAAGAGGATTCTTATGGAGTTTGATAGCCATTTGGGCAAGAAATTGCTCTTGCCTGGACTATTGCATAAACTGGACACAGAGAACCCGCAGAGAGAGGACTACTGAACTTGCCTAAATGTGAGATGATCTTTCGGGGTTCCTGATTCATGAAAGAGTCTGCAAGACATTCTTCAGGACAAGCAGACAGTGACTGCCTTTGAAATTTCCTGCTTTGTGGAAATGTCTGCTGGAAACTATGGGCCTGTAGGCCGAAGATGGATGCCCCAACGGTACAGAGGAACTTTGGGTGACTGTCCAGGCAGCGAGATGTCTCTGTCATTTCTAGAGTTTTGAAAATTGTTCACCTTTTATTTGCTTAGGTAATATTGTATTTGCTATGTTAAAGTTAAAGCCTTTCCTTTTTGTTTAAACAGAAAAAGGGGAAGTGATGTGGGAGTGTCATATATTAATCTGTTGATTTCATTGGCTAAGAAATAAATACACTGCTTGGTCCCAATTGGTTAGAACCTAGGTGGGTGGAGTAAACAGAAGAAAATGCTGAGAGGAAGAGGAAGTGAGGTCAGAAAGCATGCAGCTCTGCTCAGAGCCAGACGTCTCAGAGAGAGACACCATGCTCCTGTCTAGCGGGCAGACGGGATAGCTCTGCTCTCTGAGGCCGAGGGATGAAACTCCGACTCAAGATGGATGTAGGCTAGAATCTTCCTGGTAAGCGCACCTCATGGTGCTACTAACATGATTAGAAATGGGTTAGTCCAGGTGCGAGAGTTAGCCTAGAAGAGTCATGATAGAAATGGGCCAAGCAGTACTTAAATGAATACAGTATGTGTGTTGTTATTTCGGGCATAAGCTAGCCACGTGGAAGCGGCTGGGGTGTTGGGGACGCAGCCCCGCCGCTGTTATTTCAACAGAATGGGCTTCCTCCTTCCTAGCATTCTCCTTTTCTCATTTCCCCGCCTCTACTTCCTGTCTGGTTGGCTCACCTATACTTCCCACCTGGCCAATCAGCGTTTATTTAAAACATGATTGACAGAATACAGCCGGAAGAAGTATGGAGAGAAAAAACTGTGCCCATGTTCCCAAATATTGTTTATAAATGTTCTTTTACATTTAAAGGGGGATATGATATAGATATTAATAATGTGCGTTAGTATGGATTTGAAGGTCAATTTTGTTATATGTATATGTATTTCTGATCTTAATTAAGTTATTGTGATTGTGTAGTTCATCTTAAAAATGTAATATTAATTAGGAAATAAAGCTTGTTAATGGATAATCATCAATAATAGGCAAGCTTGTAGTCATGTTAGTTAGATTTTCTAGATGTGCATAGATATATTTCAGTTAGATAGGCATTCTTCATCTCTTTCAAAGACTATACAATTTGGCATTTAAAATATTTTAATAACTTAGGGCTTTTCATGACAATGAGACACATCTGCTCCTGGGAGCACCGATCTACTTCAAGAAGAAAATGGTTATCGAAGAGGCTCCTTGTGGAGTTGGTTAGCCATTTGAGCAAGAAACTGCTATTGCTTGGACTGATGCATAAACTGGACACAAAGAACCTGCAGAGAGTGGACTGCCAAAATTGCCTAAAGGTCAGATGTTCTTTCAGGGTTCATGATTCATGAAAGGGTCTGTGAGACATTCTGCAGGACACAGCAGATAGTGACTGAACGGTCTTTGAAATTTACTGCTTCATGGAAATGTCTGCTGAAAATTTGGGGTCTGTAGGCTGAAGATGGATGCCCCAATGGTACAAAAAACTTTGGGTGACGGTCCAGCAGAGTCTCTGTCATTTCTAGAGTTTTGAAAGTTGCTTATTTCTTGTTTGCTTAGGTAATATTAAATCCTTCATGAGTCTTTGATGGAGTTGGAGAATGGTAAGTTATAGGTATTTTTTCTGTAGTTATGATAAAAGATAAAATAGATATAAATATTGTCATTGTAATTCTTGCTTTATAATTATTTTGTTATATGTAATTTTGCTACATTAAAGTTAAAGCCTTTCTTTTTTTGTTTAAACAGAAAAAGGGGAAATGGTGTAGGAATGTCATCTGTCTATGTGTTACTTTCATTGGTTAATAAAGTAACTGCCTTGGCCTTTTGATAGGACAGCCCTTGGGTGGGTGGAGTAGACAGAACAGAATTCTGGGAGGAAGAAAGCAGAGTCAGGCAGACACTATGCTTCTCCTACCCAAGATAGATGGTGGTTAGAATCTTCCCGGTAAGCCACCACCTTGTAGTGCTATACACATCAATAGAAATGGATTAATCAAGATGTTGGAGTTAGCTAGTAAGAGGCTAGAGCTAATGGGCCAGGCAGTGATTAAATGAATACAATTTGTGTGCTGTTATTTCAGGTGTAACACTAGCTGTGTAGGAGCTGGGTGGACTGAAAAGCAGGCCTGCTCACCTCATCACTACACCTCATGTATTAAATAATGCCAAGACCAGTATCATCATCAAAGTAAAGTAAGAAAAAAACAAAACAAAATATTAATATAAAATACATGAACAGTATCTCTGATAATTTAACTTGACTTCTCCCAAATTATGCATTTTAAAATAAAAAATAAGTCATTTTGAATGAAAGATACCTGAAATTATTGTTGGACTTGATTATTACCTCATTAGTTTAAAGTTACATTTGGCATTTAGCATGAAATTCAAATTCACAAGCCATTCATATTAAAATGTGAAACATAAGCTATTAAGTGAAAATTGTTTAAATATGCTGAGAAGAATGAAGACAGAACTGAATAATTTTGCCACATGAGTAACAGTGGAAAGAAAGTTGCAATGATAAACGCCCACTTACATACTCATATTTGAGCATTTATGATTTAAGTCAATTGTCTTCTTTATTATTTTCAGTTAATAAAATCATATTTGTATATTATTTCCAAAAATACATTCTATATTTTCTACTCTCTTGATTCAAGTATCTGAATACACGCTTCTATATGACTAAGAAGGATTTGAAGAGCATTGACATACTTTAAAAAAGATTGAGAATAAGATACACAACATTATTTTTATAAATTTTACATAATACTATTATCTAAATACATTTTCACATATACCTAAGAAGACAGAATATAAGGAAGTGATATAAATTAGCAAAGATACAGAAAAGATTTACATCATTTTTCCTAAAAGTTTTGGAGGTAATAAATATCTAGCCAGCTGTTGACTGAGGTTACTTTCCTGCCCAGTCAACAAATGCTGATCAGTCAAAACATGGTGCCCAAAATGTGAACAACTACAGGCACAGAAAGTTTGAGAGAGCTTAAAAAGTAATTCTAGACAGAAAAATTAGAGTTAAGAATAGCTTCTTGATAGTAGCACTTTCTCAAGTGGGCTCTGCTTTCTAGAGGCAAGCATTCTCATTTAAGATAAACTTCACGACTCAGCTTTAACTGCAAAACTTTGAAGTTTTTTAAGAGGCCATGCCACAAAACACTTAAATGGTGTTGAAGAAAAGATGACTGCATACTTTTCAGTGGTGTCAGGGACCTTGAAATGATAAAGAGTAATGACAATAAACATGGCTCCAGCAAGTACCTCTGCCATGATGCTAGACTCTCAGAAAGCTAAGGAATGGGAGGGATACAGCTGTCAAATCCACAGATTTAATCCTAGTCTTATCACTTAGCAAATTAAAGACTCATGTGGACAGAAGAAGAGAGATATACAGTAAAGACAGACTTAAAGATGAAGAAAACCTCTAAATATTTTACGTTGTGTTTCAAAATATAAGTAGGCTTGGGAAAAAAGGATAAAGTCCTTAAAATATAAAAGAAAAGTAAGTAGTTGAGTGTGGTGGCCCACACTTTTAGTCCCCACACTTGGGAGGCAAAGGCACATGGATCTCTCTGAGTTCAAGTTGTAGTGACACATACCTTTCAACCCAAAACTTGAGAGACAGAGGCAGACAAATCTCTGTGTGTTCAAAGACAACCTGGTCTACAGTGTGAATTCCAGGAGAGCCAAAGATACTCAGAAAATCCTGTCTCAAAAAGCCAAAATATAAAAATAAAAAAAAGAAATAGAGGTTAAAATAAAGCTGCAGAAAAATAAAAAAAATACACAGAGAGTTTGGATACTGTATGTTATTTTGTTGTCATTATATTGCCTTATGATTGAGGAAAGAACAAAAGCAGCTAAACGACATTTTATTATAAATGCTGCTGAATTAATCCAATATATATAGGAAATGCTTTAACTTTAAAATTTAAGTCAGAAGATATGTTACTTTAGAGAAGAGGTTTTTCTTTTGTTTCCACAGGAAATGAGGAGTTGTGGACTCAATCTCTGTTAAAAAAAAATCAGTTTTGATTAAGGAAGCACCCTGAGAAATCTCTGATAGGAAAAATGGCCCAGATGCCTAGGTTCTACATCCAGGGAGGTTTCTGATGACAGCTTCTATTTCGTTGTGAATTACAGGTCTATTTAAACTGCTCACCTGGTCTTGACTTAATTTTGGTATATGGTGTTTATCTAAAAAAATGTCCATTTCTTTCACATTTTTCCAATTTTGTGGCACACAGGCTTTTGTAGTAAGGTCTAACGATTCTATGTATTTCCTCTGTGTCTATGGTTATGTCCCCCTTTTCATTTCTGATCTTAATTGTGTGTTCTCTCTCTGGCGTTTGATAGAATAAGTAAAAATAATGCAATATGTTTATGTGTCTATGTACATATATATAGTTGATATATTATATACCATATATGTGTGTGTGTGTGTATGTGTGTGCATGTGTGTGTGTGCATGTGTGTATGTATGTTTGGATATGTATGACAAATGGATAAGCCTATATCAGATAGTTAAACAGTCCACATATGAGGGTGGACCTTGAAGCATTCCCAATGTAAAACTGATGGCATGGAAATTCCTAAAGAGCTGCTTGTTTTCACTCTACTTTGGAATCCCATAAAGTAAGTTCTAATATAATTGAAGGGATAACACAACAACAGTATTGATGATAGATGCTATAAAATAATCCCACACTAGCTCAGAATTGAGTAAAATAGACATTTATTTATGGGTAGATTCACAGATCACACTCCACTGCACAAATGGTGAACAAGAACCAAATCCAGCTGGGCTTCCTGCTGGGCCTATACTCCCAGCATACTGCCTCTCTCTTCCTATCCCACCCAGCTCGCATCCAGAACCCTCCCCCTTTCTGCCTCCCTTCCCCCTTCGGGATGCTGGGGCCGAATCCCCAGGGCAACATAGTGGGAGGGAGCTCCTTTGTTTCAATAGCCTGCCTGCAGCAAGCAAGGTAGGTGCTTTGTTTACGAGCTACCCAACCAGCATGGAGATCTGATCTCGGCAACAGGGGAGACATCACTCGAGCACCAGGAGAGCCATCACTGGGGAGTGCCATCATTGGAAATGTACATCAGTAAGCAAGGAGACCTGATCCTGTAAAAGAAGTTTCATAGGGAAGCATTCGGAGCAATAGATGGGCAGCCGCCAATGCTAGAATTCACCCAGCAATCTGAAAAACAACATGAAACCACCAGAACCCAGCGACCTCACAACAGGAGGACATGAACACCTTAATCAAAAAGAAGTAGAAAAAACTGACTTTATGAAAGTGATTGACGCCCTTAAACAGCATGTAAAAAATGCCCTTATAGGGCACGCACGGGGAAACATGGCAGCGGCGGGCGTTGTGAGCGGGAAGATTATATATGAACAAGAAGGGGTATATATTCACTCATCTTGTGGAAAGGCCAATGACCAAGACAGCTTAATTTCAGGAATATTACGTGTTTTAGAAAAGGATGCTGAAGTAATAGTGGACTGGAGACCATTGGATGATGCATTAGATTCTTCTAGTATTCTGTATGCTGGAAAGGACTCCAGTTCAGTTGTAGAGTGGACCCAGGCCCCCAAAGAAAGAACTCATCGAGGATCAGAACTCCAGAGCAGTTATGAAGCAGAGTGGGACATGGTTAATACAGTGTCATTTAAAAAGAAGCCACATACCAATGGAGATGCTCCAAGCCATAGAAATGGGAAAAGCAAGTGGTCATTCCTGTTCAGTTTGACAGACCTGAAATCAATCAAGCAAAGCAAAGAGGGTATGGACTGGTCGTATTTGGTATTCTGTCTAAAGGATGACGTCGTCCTCCCTGCTCTGCACTTTCATCAAGGAGATAGCAAACTACTGATTGAGTCTCTTGAAAAATATGTGGTATTGTGTGAATCACCACAAGATAATAGAATACTTCTTGTCAATTGTCAAAATAAGAGTCTTTCACAGTCTTTTGAAAATCTTCTTGATGAACCAGCATATGGCTTAATACAAAAAATTAAAAGGGATCCTTATACAGCAACTATGGTAGGATTTTCCAAAGTTACAAACTACATTTTTGATAGTTTGAGAGGAAGTGATCCCTCTACACATCAGCGACCACCTTCAGAAATGGCGGACTTCCTTAGTGATGCTATTCCAGGCTTAAAGATAAATCAGCAAGAAGAGCTGGGATTTGAAGTCATCACAAGAATTGATTTGGGAGAGTGACCTGTCGTGCACAGAAGGGAGCCCGTGTCACTGGAAGAGTGGACCAAGAGCATTGACTCTGAGGGAAGACTCTTAAACGTGGAGAGTATGAAGCAGAAGATATTCAGAGGGGGTCTTAGTCATTCATTAAGAAAGCAAGCGTGGAAATTTCTTCTGGGTTATTTTCCTTGGGATAGTACCAAAGAGGAAAGAGCTCAATTACAAAAACAAAAAACCGATGAATACTTCAGGATGAAGCTGCAGTGGAAGTCTATCAGTGAGGAGCAAGAGAAGAGAAACTCAAGGCTGAGAGATTATAGAAGTCTGATCGAAAAAGATGTCACCAGAACGGATCGAACAAACAAGTTTTATGAAGGTCAAGATAACCCAGGACTGATTTTGCTTCATGACATTTTGATGACATACTGAATGTATGATTTTGATTTAGGATATATACAAGGAATGAGTGACTTACTTTCCCCTCTTTTATATGTGATGGAGAATGAAGTGGATGCCTTTTGGTGCTTTGCCTCTTACATGGACCAAATGCATCAAAACTTTGAAGAACAAATGCAAGGCATGAAGACCCAGTTAGTCCAGCTGAGCACCTTGCTGCAACTGTTGGACAGCGGGTTTTGTAGCTATTTGGAATCCCAGGACTCTGGATATCTCAATTTTTGCTTCAGATGGCTTTTAATCAGATTTAAAAGGGAATTTAGTTTTCTAGATATTCTTAGATTATGGGAGGTAATGTGGACGGAACTACCCTGTAAGAACTTTCATCTTCTTCTGTGTTGTGCTATCCTGGAATCAGAAAAGCAGCAGATAATGGAAAAGCATTATGGCTTCAATGAAATACTTAAGCACATCAATGAATTGTCCATGAAAATTGATGTGGAAGATATTCTATGTAAAGCAAAAACAATTTCCCTGCAGATGACACAGTGCAAGGAATTGCCACAAGTAGTTTGTGAGATCCTTGGGCTCCAGGACAGTGAAGTTACGACATCAGATTCAGACACCGGAGAAGACGACAATGTTGGCACTACTTGTCCCACATCTGCGTTTCCAAGTAGCACCTTCCCCGTCCTTGCTGCCAGTGAAGCCAAAGACGACAGCTCAGCACAGACACTAGCATCCCCAAATGCCTGCAGATTAACACCTGCATGATCATTTGTCTTACATTTTTAGAGAAACTTTGTTGCAATTTCTTTTTAAGTACGTGAAAGGTAGACATTTCCAGTCTTGGTGTTGATCACGCTTTAAGGTTTCTGGAAAGACAGTGTACTTATGTTCTTGCATTAAAGCTTTACAAAGTTTTAAACTAATTATTTTTGTAGTTACTTCCACCAAATAGCCTTTCCTTCTCAATGACATTCCTTAGTATTTTTATAGCTAAGTGCATTGTATTTTGTTGCTGATGAACTGGGATGGGATGAATACTACAAGTGGATGCCTTGGGAATTACGCACTCTGAAAAGCATTCACTGCGTTTACTCTTAGTGGGCTTTGGACTTGATAAAATTAACTGCTGAGCCTTTATAAAGCATTCTAAGATGAGATGTTGCACAGTGATGAGATTTAAAAATGCAAATTCGGTTTTTCTATTGTTTACAACAATATTCAGCTTAAATATTTATGCTGGTTGAATGTGATTTAAATTAGACATTTTCACCAATGTAGTTACTGTCTGGATAAAGAACATCAACCTTAGCAAGTGGATTGGCAGTCTGTTTTTTACAAAGAACTTTTCTTCACTTGTACATAAACTATACATAAGTACTATTTATTGAGTATAAGAAAGCATAGTCCTATTTTCTTTAACTGAATAAACTTGACTATTGGTTTATATAAGCTGATTCAACAAAATTAATACATGGCTTCAATATAAAATCTTTTTCAAAGCTATTTTCTTAACTGAACATTTATTTAATGAGACTACATTCAACCCTATCTATACCTGGTATAATTTTAAAATTAATCACTGTAACCTCACTTCACTAATAATGTTTATTATCTTTCCTAATAATGCATTAATTAATCAGATCTTTAAATTTTTGTAAAATATTCTTTTCATAAAGCTTATGTCAAAGATTTCCAGGCACTGTCATGAGTCTCAAAGTCATATTTTTTGTATATGAATGAAGCTGTTTTTACCATGCAGTATTGCATGATTTTAAGTTATGTGGAATTAACATAACTGATTCCGTTTTAATTGTAATTTGTTAAACTCTTCTACATATCATTAAAATAAATTTAAAGCTGAAAAAAATGCCCTTATAGAAATGGATGAGAAGTATAACAAAGTTTGAAGACTTGAATAAATCAGTGAATGATACCTTAGGAAACCAAGGGAAAACAATCAAACAGATAATGGAAACATTTCAAGACTTGAAAACTGAAATGGAGGCAAAGAAGAAAACAAAAACAGAGGGCTGGCTGAACATGGAAAATATAGGTAAATGAATAGAGACTACAGAAACAAGCATAAGCAGCAGAATACAAGAGATAGAAGAAAGAATCTCAGATTCTGAAGATACCATAGAGAAAATAAACGCACTGATCAAAGAAAACAGCAAATCCAACAAGCTCTCAGCACAAAACATTCAGGAAATATGGGGCAAAATAAAAAGACCAAACCTAAGAATAATTGGAGACAAAGAAGAAGAAGTGCAGCTCAACGGTCCAAAAAATATATTTAATAAAATTATAGAAGAAAACATTCCCAACCTAAAGAAAGATATACCTAGGAAGGTACAAGAAGCATGCAGAACACCAAATAGGCTGGATCAAAAAAAATCCCCTCACCATATAATAATCAAAACACAAAACATACAGAATAAAGAAAGAATATTAAGAGCTGCAAAGGAAACAACCAAGTTACTTATAAAGGTAAACCTATCAGATTTACAAAAAGACTTCTCTATGGAAACCATGAAAGCCAGAATGTCCTAGATAGATTTACTGCAGAAGCTAAGAGAACATGAATGCAAGCCCAAACTACAATACCCAGCCAAGCTTCCGTTCAATATAAATGGAGAAAACAAAATTTTCCAGGATAAAAACAAATTTAAACAATACGTAGCCACAAATCCAGCATTACAGAAAGTAATAGAAGTAAAATCACAAACCAAGGAGTCCAACAATGATCACAATAACATAAACATCTAGAGACCCTTCACCAGCACAACTCAAAGAAGGGAAACACACAAACTCTACTACTAAAAATGTGACCAGAGTTAAAAACCCCTGGTCATTAATATCACTTAATGTCAATGGACTTAACTCACCTATAAAAAGGCAAAGGCTAAGAGATTGGATACGAAAACAGGATCCAACATTCTGCTGTATACAAGAAAAACACCTCAACCACAAAGACAGGCACCTACTTAGAGTAAATGGCTGGGAAAAGGTTTATCAAGCATATGGACCAAAGAAACAAGCAGGTGTGGCCATATTAATTTCTAACAAAGTTGACTTCAAACTTAAATCAATCAGAAGAGATGGAGAAGGACATTTTATACTCATAACAGGAAAATTCTTCAGGATGAAGTCTCAATCCTGAATATCTATGCCCCTAATGTAAAAGCACCCACGTAAATAAAAGAAACATTACAAAAACTCAATGCTGCCTTCAAACCGCACACACTAAAAGTAGAAGACTTCAACACTCCTCTTTCACCAATGGACAGGTCAATCAGAGAGAAACCTAACAGAGAAATTAGAGAATTAATGGAGGTAATGAATCAATTGGACCTAACAGATATCTATAGAATATCCCACCCAAATAGGAAAGAATATACCTTCGTCTCTGCAGCTCATGGAACCTTCTCAAAAATTGAGCACATACTCAGAAACAAAGGAAACTTACACACTTACAAAAAAATACTAGTAAACCACCTGTGTCTTTTCAGATCACCATGGATTAAAAGTTAGAATTCAACAACAATGCTACCCCCAGAAAACCTACAAACTCATGGAAACTGAACAGTCAACTACTGAACCATATCTGGATTAAGTAAGAAATAAAGAAAGAAATTAAAGTCTTCTTTGAATTCAATGAAAATAAAGAAACAACATAATCAAACTTATGGGACACTATGAAAGCAGTCCTAAGAGGAAAGTTCATATCACTAAGTGCCCACTTAAAGAAAACAGAGAAAGCACATACTGGAGACTTAACAGCCCACCTGAAAGCTCTAGAAAAAAAAGAAGGAGACTCACCTAGGAGTAGAAGACTGGAAATAATCAAACTGAGGGCTGAAATCAACAAAATAGAAACACAGAAAACAATCCAAAGAATCAATGAAACAAAAAACTGGTTCCTGGAGATAATCAACAAGATTGACAAACCCCTATTCAAACTAATTAAACTGCAGAGAGAATATGCAAATTAATAAGATCCGAAAAGAAAAGGGGGACATAACCATAGACACAGAGGAAATTCAGAGAATCATTAGATCTTACTATAAAAGCCTGTATGTGACAAAACTGGAAAACATAAAAAAAATGGACACTTTTTTAGATAAATGCCATATACCAAAGTTAAACCAGGACCAGGTGGACAATCTAAATTGACTTGTTAGTCGCGAAGAATTAGAACCTGTTATGTAAAACTTCCCTACCAAAAAAAAAGCCCGGGACCAGGTGGTTTCAATGTGAAATTCTACCAGAACTTCCAAGAAGACCTAATACCTATATTCCTTAATGTATTTCACAATATAGAAACAGAAGAGTCATTACCAAATTCCTTTTATGAAGCTACAGTTACTCTGATCCCAAAACCACACAAAGACTCAACCAAGAAAGAGAATAACAGGCCAATCTCACTCATGAAGTGGCAAACAGAATCCAAGAACACATTAGAAAACTATCCATTTTGATAAAGTAGGCTTCATCCCAGAGATGCAGGACTGGTTCAACATACAAAAAACTATCAATGTAATCTATCATATAATAATCTGAAAGAAAAAAAACGCATGATCATTTCATTAGAAGCTGAAAAAGCATTTGACAAAATTCAACATCCCTTTATGATAAAAGTCTTGGAGAGATTAGGGATACAAGGTTCATACTTAAATATAATAAAAGCTATTTACCGCAAGCTGAGAGCTAACATCAAATTAAACAGAGAGAAACTCAAAGCCATCCCACTAAAATCAGGAACACAAGGCTGTCCACTCCCTCCATACCTCTTTAGTATAGTGCTTGAAGTTTTAGCAATAGCAATAAGACAAGCATAAGGGGATCAAGGGGATTCGAATCAGAAAGGAAGAAGTTAAATTTCGTTATTTGCAGATGATATGATAGTCTACATAAGCGACCCCTAAAATTCCACCAAAGAACTCCTACAGTTGAAAAACACCTTTAGTAAGGTGGCCGGATACAAGATCAACTCCAGAAAGTCAGTTGCCCTCCTATACACAAAGGATATGGAAGCAGAGAGGGAAATCAGAGAAGCTTCACCTTTCATGATAGCCACAAACAGCATAAAATATCTTGTGGTAACTCTAACCAAGGAAGTGAAAGATCTATTTGACAAGAACTTTAAGGCATTGAAGAGAGAAATTGAAGAGAAAATCAGAAAATGGAAGGACCTCCCTTGCTCTTGGATTGGGAGGATCAACATAGTAAAAATGGCAATTCTACCAAAGGCAATTTATATATTCAATGCAATCCCCATCAAGGTCCCATCAAAATTCTTCACAGATCTTGAGAGGACAATAATCAACTTTATATGGAAAAAAAACCCAGGATAACCAAAATAATCGTATACAATAAAGGATTTTCTGGAGGCATTACCATCGGTGACTTCAATTTCTATTACAGAGCTACAGAAATGAAAACAATGTGGTACTGGCATAAAAACAGAGAAGTTGAACAGTGGAATCGTATAGAGGACCCGGATTTTAACCCACAAACCTATGAACACCTCATTTTCGATAAAGGAGCTAAAAATATACAATGTAAGAAAGAAAGTCTCTTCAACAAATGGTGCTGACACAACTGGAGGTCAACCTGTAGAAGAATGAAAATAGACCCATATCTATCAACCATGCACAAAACTCAAGTCCAAATGGATCAAAGACCTCAATATCTGTCCGAACACACTGAACCTGATAGAAGAGAAAGTGGGAAGTACCCTACAACAGATGGGCACAGGCGATCGCTTCCTAGGTATAACCCCAGCAGCATAGACATTAAGGGCAACATTCAATAAATGGGACCTACTAAAACTGAGAAGCTTCTGTAAAGCAAAGGACACTGCCGCTAAGACAAAAAGGCAACCTACTGACTGGGAGAAGATCTTCACCAACCCCGCAACAGACAAAGGTATGATCTCCAAAATACATAAAGTACTCATGAAACTAGACTTCAAAATGCTAATTAAACCAATTAAAAAATGGGGCACTGAACTGAACAGAGAATTCTCAACAGAAGAAGTTCAAATGGCCAAAAGACACTTAAGGTCATGCTCAACCTCCTTAGCAATCAGGGAAATTCAAATCAAAACAACTTTGAGATATCGTCTTAAACCTGTTAGAATGGCTAAAATCAAAAACACCAATGATAGCTTTTGCTGGAGAGGTTGTGGAGGAAAGGGTCCCCTCATCCATTGCTGGTGGGAATGCAAACTTGTGCAACCACTTTGGAAAGCAGTGTCATGGTTTCTCAGGAAATTCGGGATCAACCTACCCCTGGACCCAGCAATACCACTCTTGGGAATATACCCAAGAGATGCCCTATCATATGACAAAAGCATTTGTTCAACTATGTTCATAGCAGCATTATTTGTAATAGCCAGAACCTGGAAACAACCTAGATGTCCTTCAATGGAAGAATGGATGAAGAAAGTGTGGAATATATACACATTAGAGTACTACGCTGCAGTAAAAAAAAATACAATGACATCTCGAATTTTGCATGCAAATGAATGGACTATCCTGAATGTGGTGTCCCAGCCCTAAAAAGATGAACATAGGATGTACTCACTCATAATTGTTTTCTAGCCATAAATAAAGGTCACGGAGTCTATAATTGGTGATCCTAAAGAAGCTAAATAAGAAGGTGAACCCAAAGAAAAATATATAGTTATCCCCCGGCTATGGGAAGTAGACAAAATTGCTGGGCAAAAAATTGGGATCTTGAGGGTGGGGTGGGATGGGGGTAAGGGGAGATGGGGAGAGAAAAGTGAGAAGGGAAGGATGGGGGGAACTTGGGGAAACAGAATGATTGGGGTAAAGGAAGGTTTGATAGGGGAGCAGGGAAGCACAAATCTTAGTTAAGGGAGCCACCTGAGTGTTGGCAAGAGACTAGAACTTAGAGTGGCTTCCAGGAGCCCAAGACGTGTCCACAGGTAGTTACTTGGGCAGCTGAGGATAGAGAACCTGAAATTACCCTATCCTATAGCAATACTGACGAATATCTTGCATATCACCATAGAACCTCCATCTGGTGATGCATGGAGATAGAGCCAGAGACCCACACTGGAGCACTGGACTGAGCTCCCAAGCTCCCAATGAGGAGCAGAAGGAGAGTAAGCATGAGCAAAGAAATCAGGACCAAGAGGGGTGCATCTACCCACTGAGACAGTGGGGCTGATCTCTTGGGAGCTCACCAAGGCCTGTTGGACTGTGACTGAAAAAGCTTGGGATAAAACAGGAATCTCTAAACATGGCGAACAATGAGGGCTTCTGAGAAGCCAAGGACAATGGCAATGGGTTTTGATCCTAATTCATGTTCTGGCTTCGTGGGAGCCTAGCCAGTTTGGATGTTCCCCTTCCTAGACATGGACGGAGGGGGGAGGATTTTGGAGTTTCCACAGGGCAAGGAACCCTGACTACTCTTTGGACTGGAGAGGGTGGGGGAGAGAATTGGGGGGAGGGGGAGAAGAGTGAAAGGAGCGGGAGGGAAATGTGCGGCTGGGAGGAAGCGGAAACTTTTTTTTTCTTTTTCTCAATAAAAAAATTTAAAAAAAGAACCAAATCCAGAAGCAGGGAGAATGAGCAAGCATGTGGTGCTTTATATCAGCACTATAGTATAAGAGGCCACACCCAAGGGTATCTTAAAGGCTACTGGCTGAAGGAGTTCCAACAGCAACTTCTGTTGTTTAAAGAAAAGTGTTCTAAGCTTAATACAAAACTATATACAATAATAAAAATATCACATATGAAAAATAGAATTACAGCCAGCAAAAAACATTATCAAGAAAGAAACATGCGAAATGTTTCAACAATTGTCCTATCCTAACATGTCAAAGACTTGTATTAGCAATAGTTTAGCCAAGTCATGAGAAGAAAATAACTATGAATATCTAGTCTTCAACCCCATCAAAGACCCAAAAAGGGAAATAATATTACTTTTGTAAGCACAAAGTACAATCAAGCAACTTTCAAAATATACAACAAATGACAAAGATAACTGGCTACCTGGGCAAACCCCCAAAATCTCATTTGTAACATTGGAGCAACCAACTTTGGTTAAAGCCAACAGTAACTGTCAAGCCATTTTCAGAGGTAGAAAAACTTTCAGAACCATCTTACCTTGTCTTGGCAAGTATTGGCAATCTTTTTTTCTTTTATCTTGCTTGTCTTGTTCAGACATGGTGCATTTTGTCAGTGGTTGAGGCATGGGCAGTTCCTTTCACAAAGGCTAGTTTTGCCAAGAAGATAATCAGCTTCAAGTAGAGTGTCTTCGCTACTCAGCATTCTCTCAGGAATAGATAAGTCCTGCCAGGAACAATTGTGTCTCACATCAACATAATCTCAATTATTTAAATGCCATATTCTACAGTTCTTTGAAGTGGTTGAGGATTACCAGTCTATGTGGAATACACTCTTTATGTATCTAATGAACCTAATTAGTCAAATTATAAGTATGACATAAAAGACTGACTATAGACATATAATATCTAATATCTATATAGCTTAATGACCATGACTTCATATTAAAATGTTAAAGTCTTGAAACAACTGTGCATCAAATGAGAATAATGACTAAAAATGCAAACAATGTATAAATATCTTGATCAGATGTAGAAAAGTATAGTGCAATATGATAAATATACCCCAGAATTATATCAATATACAAAATGTCTTAAGCACAGGTAAAATCATGCATGCATAAATATTACAAAATAATTTTGCCTAGGTGTATAAATAATGTAATAAGAAATAAGAGCATATTCAATATACTTTGAATTTGTATCAATATATAAGAATCTATACCAACGCATATTGCCTATAAATAATAGCTCATAATTATTCACTCTATTACTTACTATTATTATTAGAGTGAGGAAGCTCACATTAATCTACTTTATTCCTTTGGATTTTCCTATTCTTTCAAAGAGATCCCTGAGAATACATAATTTCCACCCTAACCCTTAACATTTTTCCAGTTATAATTAATTCTTAATTGATATTTTAATCTTGATGACAAACTTTGTTGATAGTGAAGATGTCATGTTCTAAAATTACTTCCAGCTGTCATGAGCATGATATTCATTCTATGGTATCCTGTAAAAGTAAAATAATGATTAAGTTTCAAGATTACTGTCTCATATAATTGCTAATATTCTCTGAGTACTCAGTAGGGTTTCTCAGAAGTTCTTATTTAAAGTTTTGGCCAGAAGGTTTTAAGAAGCTGCACCATTTCAATTAACAAAGTTGGAATTATTTTGAGGAGCTATTACCCCAAAACCAGTCTTAAAGTAGCACTACCAACATCAATATGTCCTATCAACTATGTGGAGTTATTGTTGTGGGGTCCTATCTTCTCCCTGAAAACTTCAAAGATTACTGCAGGAAAATCTATCGTTCATTGTGGAAAACCTAAACATTATGCATATATAAATATATTGAATGGAAGATGTAATCTTATAGATAAAATAATTTTGGAGAAAAGTAAAATATTTTCTAAAATCTTTCTTCTTTCTGTCCTATACCAGATGACTCCTGACATGAGACAGAATCTCTGCATTTTTCTTTTAGCAACATGGTTGTATTTGAGAAGCATAGACATTGTCCAACTCCAAAGACACACACACACACCCACACACACATACATATATATATATATATATATATATATATATATATATATATATATAAAAAATAGAGAGAAAATGAATTTTTACTTTCAGATGACCTGTCCTCATAAATCATATTCCCCTCTGCTTTGTAATATTTCCTGGGTACTTATTTTTTTCTTTAGTCTTCCAAACATCTAGGGTCTCTTGACTTTTTGAAGATGAGTATTTAACCTGTATGATTATCACCTCTGTGGATGAGCTACCATTTCTCTTTCTCAATAGGTTTCTCCTTTTCAATACAAATCAAAACTTTATTAATTTTGATATTGTCCTTAGCTTTTATTACACTGTGGAAACAAGAGCTAAACCAATTCCTCAGAAAGACATATCTCTTGGTTTCCATCTGAGGTCAGCAAACCTTGAAATAAACTAACTGATTTAATTCAGAATTTTTTTCTATTATCCACTGTTTCTTGGCTACTCTTGTTCCTTTCTAATTAGTGTTAAGAAAATTCCAGATTAATAAATTATTATGCAATCTATCTCAGGATATTTTTCATCCCTTTCTAACATATCCTTTATTCTTTGAATTGATCTTTATATAACTGCCTGACCTGTAGGATTGTTTTGTATACCTATAATATGTTTTATATTATAATAAGCAAAAAAATGTTTCATTTTCTTAGAGACATTTCCTGGACCATTGTCTGTCTTTATTTGTGCAGGTATGCCCATAATGACCATACATACCTAATAAATATGTCATTACTGAATCAAATTTTTCTGAGCTTAAAGCAGTTGCCCGTTGAAAACCCGAACAAGTGTCAATGATGTGTAGTAATATTTTAAATTTCCAAAATCTGTAAGTAGAACATATCCTTCTGTCAGATTTCATTCCTTTGAGTACCATTTGGGTTACTCTTTGTAGATATTAGTGTTTGGTTGTAGAAAGAACAAGTAGGACATCTCTTTATAATCTCCTTATCTTATTTTGTCACCTAATAGGAAACACTTTCTTTAAACTTTTGCTATTGACATGATGTTTTTATGAAATTAGGAGGCCATCCAAGCTTTTCCAATCAATAATTGATCATTTTTTTTCATTACCTTGTGCTAGAGGACCTGGTAGACACATATGGGATTGGATGTGTGTTATGTATAAGGGGACAAAGCCTATTCCTGATTATATCTTGAACCTGAAAAAAATGAAGTCAATTCTGTATCATCTGGTAAAAATTCAGTGGCTTTAATATGCAAATCAACTCTTTCTGCATATTTTGAATCAGTAAGTATATTGAGAGTTTCTTTAAAATCCCTTAGTACCATGAGAAATGCATGTAATTCTGCCTTTTACACAAAATTATAAGGACTTTATTTTACCTTACTTAAATCTGCTGTTTTGTAACTTGCCTTCCATGATTTATTTGCCTCAGCATAGAATGTACAGACTCTAGTTATTGGTGTTTCTAGTAAAATGAGGTGGGGGGGATCCCAGTAGTTTTTTTTTTTAAGATGAATTCTATCACTTTTAGGATAATTGTTGTTAATCTCTTTTAAAATATTGCATAAGCTCTTTGCCAAGTTCTATTGTTTTCCCAATTCTTTTATATCATCTGCAGTAACAGGTACTGCAATCTATCTCTGCTACTTGACAGTCTCAATTTTCCTTTTATAATTAATTCAGAGTTCTTTTCCACATAAGTTTTTAAATATTTTACTTGGTTCATTAATGGTTAAAAAACCCATTCTAAGATAAAATCTTCCTTCTGCATTAAAAGTCCTCTAGGGGAAGTTCTGGGAGGCAACATGACTATAATGTAATGAGTACTTGGATTAACTAGATCAACATATGTTTCTTGTAATTTTTCTTCAACCACAGTTAATTATTTCTCAGCTTCAACCATTGGACTATTTAAGTCTTTGCCAACATCTACAGTTTTGATTAAATGAATTATTGGATCTGGTGTTATCCCAACAGCTGATCATAGACTGGAAATGTTTCCTAAGGATCTTTGAATCTTTGAAAATCATTAGAGTCTGCAATCAGTCTCTCCTAATTTGTGCCTTTTGTGTTATAATTTTCTCTAAATCTGTTTTATAACCTACATAATTGAGAGAATCTCCTATCTGTATTCTTTCAGCAGCAATTTTTAATCCCCATTTCAGCAAAGCTTTCTTTAAATCTTCAAACATTCTTTCTACGGTATCGGCATTTGAATCAGATAGTAAAATGTCATCCATGTAATGTTATATATTTTAGAAATTATTTACATATTATTTCTAATTATTGATTCACAAAGTATTGACCTAGGGTGGAGTCATTGACAATACCCTGGGGGAGGATGGCCCACTGATATGTCCTCATAGACTGAGAATTATTATATGTAGGTACTGGGAATGAATATTTTTCTCTGTTCTTTTCTTATAAAAGTATAGTTAAGAAACAATCTTTTAAATCAATAACTGTAAGACACCATTCTTCAGATAATAGAGAAGGCAAAGGAATTCATGATTGTAGAGAGCACATAGGTTGAATTACCTTGCTGACAGCTCTTAGATATGTCACCATCATCCATTTTAAGATTTCGTTTTAACAACAAATACAGGAGAATACTAAGAACTGATTGATTCTTCAATATGGTGAGCATCTAGTTGTTCCTGTACAAGCTGTTCTAAAGCCTGCAGTTTGTCTTATGTTAAAAGCCACTGTTTAACCCATATTGATTCCTAAGTTAACCATTTCAAGGTAGGGCTGTTAGTACCTCTGAAGGCCTGCTACTTTCTTTGTGTTCTTATACAGCTTGAGTAGCTGGTGACATTTTTTATAGTACCTTATAATATCCTTCCCAAAACATTAGTTTTGGGGACTTCTGGAATATTAATCTGGGTATTCCAATGCTGCAACAGCTCACAACACCATAAATTCACTGCAATATTATCTACATATGGCCTCAGCCTTCCACTCTATCCTTTTTGCTCTATGCATTCAAACCATTCCATGCTTTGTTTCATTTGAGATAGGCCTATTTATAATTCCTAGGGTTTGAGAATCTGCCTTCTGAAGTGGCCAATTCTTATGCCATGATTCTGGAGAAATGATAGTGATGTCTGCACTTGTATCTAGTAATTTTTTAATTATTGTATTATTTATATGCACTTTTAGCTTTGGACCTTGATCATTTATTGAAGTCTGCCTAAATATATGCTTCCTATTTTCTGTTGAAATTTTTGATTCATCCTTGATGTTCATTCCATCATCCAGAACAGCATGCTTTTCAACAGCAAGCACTAGATTTTTTAAATGTCCTGGTGTGACATGTCCTCCATAGTCACTGGGAATGACTGGTCAATGTTTGACTTGTGGATTTGTGAGAGGCCCCCCCCCCAAGGAGTTTCTCAACAGTATCAGGTTGCCCTGTCTTACTTTCGTTGATCTACGTTCATTGGTCAAGTGTTAGTCTTTGCTACTTTTTCTACATAATCCAGAAGATTGAAAACTTTTACTTTTGTCATTACTATAGGAGACATTATTTCTAAGAATTCCTGATTTATAATCCCTTCTCAGATGTCCTATACTACCACAATTAATACATTTGGCATTTTGATGTCTCCTCATATGTTTGGAATTTGCTTTTCTTACCCAAGGCTCAGTATTATATTCATATATCCCAGTGTTCATTGTATGCAGAATCCATTCATCCATTGGTGTTGATCAAATATGTAAAGGTCCAAGTACCTTTTTTCATTAAAAGTTGGCATTTTTAAAAGACAGAGATTCAATAAAAACTCATCTAACTTCTGGGTCTCATATTCCTGTTTGTATAACCTTAGTTAATCTTTGTAAAAAGTAATTCAAGTTTTTTTGTGGTCCTGTTTAACCCTGGTATATTCATTTTCCAAGTTCTTGAATCCTGTCCCAGGCATTTAAGGCTGTTGTGTGGTGTATGGACAAGACATGTTCATTGTAAAGACCTTGATCCTGTATATCAGAATAAGTATCCTTACCAAGCATTTGATCTAGGAAAACCTCAAATTCTTTTGTTCAATTTTTTTGCCTCTTTTCACCAATAGCATTTCCCCAATAGTTATGTGTTATCTTCCAGACCACCTCAATTAACTGATGGCAATCATGTGGAGTGACCTTATTGCTGAAAGCCCAAACCGTTACCATCTTACTAACAAATTGTGAATGTAAGCCATAAGCTCATACTTCTTGCTTATCTTTTTTTTTTTACATCATGCATACCTATAGGTAGCCATCTACATATTTTGGATACTTTTGGCCATTTAGATGTTGACACTTTTTTAGAGTTGATTACAGGGTATGTAGGTAACACCCTGGGTAAGTTATCTCTGGGTCTGACACATATTAGTAGTGTTACATCCTGTCCTTGTACTTTCTCTCCCTACAAATCAGCTCTGATAATTTCCTCAATCATGCCAAATCTTTTTACTACTGTCTTTTTGTAATGCCTGAATCTATTGGCTGTTATATATTTCTACTGGTATCTTTGTGACACATAGCCTCTGGTCCTCATTCTGCACATGTGATTCTAAAGTATAAAAATTTTCCTTTAAAGATAACATCTCTTCCTTGAACATTATTTTGATAGCATGCAGATTGCCATCTTGGAGAGATACTCCATCGGCAAACTATTATAACTTTTTATCAGATTTTGATTGTCAAACTCAACAGTATGAATTATTTCAGATAATTTTTTTCAGTACCCTTTAACATGTATTGAATTTTATTTGTAAAATTAATGTTATCCTTTTCATTAGTATTATTTTTTCCTTTTTGAAGTTTATTATTTGTCTGTAAAGACAGTATCGTTTCAAAAATTACCTCATTTAAAAAACCAGTTTCTTAAGAATACAATATGAAGCCAGGCAGTGGGGGCACATGCCTTTAATCCCAGCACTCGGGAGGCAGAGGCAGGCGGATCTCTGCGAGTTCGAGGCCAGCCTGGTCTACAAAGGGAGTTCCAGGACAAGCTCCAAAGCTACAGAGAAACCCTGTCTTGAAAAACCAAAGAAAATTTTAAAAAAATACAATGTGAAAAACAAAGGTAAGTCCCAATATCCAATAAATGGATGAATTGGAATAATCATATAAGCTATGTAGAATACCATCCATAGTTTAAGGGGGTTATTACATACCTAAATGACAATATTGTCATCAGTTATATAACTTTAAAATGTATTAATTTACTTACCTTTCTTATATTTCAGTAAAATTTTTGTAGGTGTAATAATCTTCATTGACCAACATGTGTCACGATTGCAGCCATATGTCTGGGAGATGCAAATAGCAATAGCTAGGGTCTGTTGATGCCACTTTGGTTCCATGTGTTGGCGCCTGGTTAAATAATGACAAATATGATTTGCTTGAGAAATTTAGAGCAATTAACTAAGTTCCATACACAGAAAGATTATTTGGTGACCAGAATATCCACAGGCTCAGTGTTCATGAGCATGGAACACAAGCCAGAAGCTGCAAAATAGTATAGTGTTATAGTGTGGTAGGGGAAGCATGCATGAGCCCACTGTGCAGTAACTCCAGAATTTTGGCCAAAAAAAAAAAAAGAGTAGGTGGAAACAGGACAGGCAGGCATGGGGTGGGAGATCTTCTGAGCCATGGAACTTTTGGCCCTTTTGGGCTGGTATTGGTAGGCATGGAGTTGAGATTCATGTGGGTTCCAGATGATGAAGGATGATATAAAATAATCACCGACAAGCTCAAAATTAAGTGTAATAAAGTGTTATTTATTTAGGGTAAGACTCACAGATCACAGTCGTCTGCATTAATGGGGAACAGGAACCTAATCCAGAGGCTGGAAGAAAGAGAGAGAGAGAGAGAGAGAGAGAGAGAGAGAGAGAGAGAGAGAGAGAGAGAGAGAGAGAGAGAGAGAGAGAGAGAGAGAGAGAGGCCACACCCAAGAGGCCTGGAATCTTAAAGGCTATTGGCTGAAGGAGATCCCACAGCATGGTATGGATGCATGTTTCTAGCATATTGAGAATGAGCAGCATTAAACGATGTCTTTGTTTTCTATTTCCTTTTTATATGAGCTGTGACTAGAAGGTTTCCACCACATTTAGGGTAGGTCTTCTGCTTTAATAATATAATTCAGAAAATCCCTTACAGGAATATCCAAGGGGTTGTGTTTTAGTTGAGTTCAGATGCTATGAAGTTGACTAACAAGATTAAGAGTTTGGCAAGATATTAGGAAAACAATGTTGTAAGTTAGGATGAAATAATCATCTAATGTATAGCATACCTTTAATGGTTATTTAGGTTGAGCTTCTCAGTGGACTTTTTTTTTACAAATAATTTAAAAGTTGTATCCTTCCTTTGAGTCTAAGATGTTGTAATTATTATCATATATCAGTTCATACTCTAGTTAAAATACACAAAATGAGCACTGTTTTTACCCCTGCCTGAATATTTGTTTGTCCACAAGCTCAAACTACTATTAGGTTAAACATTAAATGAAATAACATTTTGGAACACAAGAAATTAGCATAAGCTTACTTTGGTAAACAGGCTCAGAGGAGCAGAACAGTCAGTTCAATTCCTGAGTGAAAACAGTTTAGAGAGTTAAAATAAAGGGGACAGGGTCTGGCAAATCTGACTATGCCTGAGATAAATAGGAATAAATAAGTGATAGTATACTACAAAATGTAAATCATATATCTTAGAGGCCAAAAAGTATTTATTTTAATTTTAAATATAGAAATATCATTGAGCATTTTCTAAATTACCCAATTTTGTCAAATATGAGGCTTAACGTTCATCAGAAATATGAAAAAAAATCTAAGTTGAGATCCAAGAGAAAAATCTTAAGCATTTCACAGTAATTTTAGATCCATGGCATAATATAATTGAAATAATATAAATTGCAACAATTATATAGAAGTGGAAAAAAACTAGAACTTATGTCACAAATTTATCTAAGGGGGACACAAGACACTAAAAAAGTAATATGTAAAAAAGAAAATATGTAACTGACAAGTAAATTAAACTTTATGAGATAAAAGTGTTGTGATAACTTAAATGTTTTAATGAATCTTTGAAGTAGTATTAATAGTTAATATTATTACTTTCATTATATATTACATCTAAAAAATACAATTTAAGCCCATATTAGTATGATACAACTGTCCTAATATTTTACAAATGGAAAGATAAGAAAAAATCTATAAAATGAATATTGCAATGAACTTTTAGTTTATTGAGAAATTCATAAAACCAAATTCTTTGTTCTTGCTACCATCCACCTTCTTTGAAAATACAGAAAAATAAATGAAGGAAAGGCCAGAGTATTCAAACTTCTGATACATGTAGCATAGTTAAAAACAGCCAATCCCTTTCTGTATTGCATCTTACACAATGGGGCCCTATATGCTGTCAAGAAATTTCTAATTATAATTTGAAAACACTGGATGCATCTTTCTAAGTCTGATATTCAGGGTATTTAATGTTTTTTCATTAAAAATTCAACAATGTTAGCCTCAATTTGGCATGCTTTAAGCAATGAAGTTTTACCAGTCACTGCTATAATCCTACACAGTTCAGAGAAGAAAACACGCTGTTTGGTGAAATTTACCTAAAGTAGAAGAAACCAGTTTTCATGACATGAGAGCAAAAGGGTTTGATATAAACAAGCTGTAGACAATTATAAAATTTACAACTTGATCATCAGAGCAACCAGCAATGCTACAAGCACCTACTTAAAGCATATAGAAGCATAGAGGAAATTAATTTAAGGTAATTAGCTGTCAAATGAGAGTCCCCGATTATTATAAAGACAAAATTTCCATAGTAAAACTTATATTTATATATTCTTTCAAAGCTCTAGGAGGAGAATAAGATAATATTAATATGTCAAAACTAGTTTAAAAACATTGCTGATTCTCAATAAAATATTTAAATTCTGTCTTACAAGATGATTCTGTTCCCAAAGAAAATAAATAATACATGGCTATAGAGACAGATACAAAAGACCATTAAGAGATAATAAAATAAAACTTATACTTGTGGAAAACTTTTGGTAGTGTAAGTTATACTTGCTTTATATTTGACCCAGAATTTTTTTTTTTTGCAATCCAGATTTCTTAGACATTTTTTAAAACAGTTGATACACTCTTTTGTTGAAAGTGAAGGAATGGTGAGCTGCAAATGTCGATTGAAAAACACTTCCTGGGGTTTAGGTTTATTGTTTGATCTCTGACAAGTGTGTGTTTCAGCAGTTGTCTGAATTCCCTGTTCCCTTGCTAGGAGGTCTGAGGCTCCAGTAAGATGTCTAATATGACCAAAAAGGAAGAGAAAAAATATTTGGCTTTAACATTTTTTCCTGCAGTTGGCCTGCAGTGATGATTTCTTCCACTGTGTATTCTACACACAACATACTGAGAGTTTTTATATAGATCTGTCTGTCTATATGTGCAAATTTGTGTGTTTAAGATGTTTTTGTCAATAATCTGCCCATAGCTACAAAAGCATGGCCATTGTACTACAAATTTACTTTATTTCCAAATGCCTAAAGACTTTCTAAGTTACTAGGGCCTTGTTTATGCAAATCACATGTGCTAAGCACAGTATATTCTAAAATTTGTCAACATTCAATGATTGGCATAAAACAATATAAGCCAGAATGCATTTTTCAATTCCTATGAGAAAAAAAAAACTGAGGATCCTATTATCCTTATATTGCGTGAAGTCCAGATTAATAAATGTGATAACATTTTACCTTTATTATATACTTTTTAAGTGTGATAGTATGAATGAGAAATATCCCACATACTCACTCTCATTTGAACATGTCACTGGTGACACTCTGGGGGAGATTTAGGTGTTGCAGCATTGCTGGAGGATGAGCATCTGTAGGGAGTGTTTTCCTTGCCCTGTATCTAGCTTTCTCTCTCCATTTGGAGATTACAGTACAAGAAGTAAGCTCTCTGTTATATGATTATCTCACCATACCTGATTTTTGTTGTCATGCCACTGCTTTCCTAAGATGAACTTATACATCTTGAACCATAAGCCAAAACAAACAATGTTTTATGTAAGTTACAATAGACACAGCACTATATCACAGCAACAGAAAGGCAACTAATAAAATACATGTTTTTTGAGATTGCCTGCTAACCAATTTATATTTAAATCTGAGAGTTCCTGTTAATATAAATCCAAATTACAAAAGAAAATAAAGCGAATGGTAAGCAAGATAAATTACTAACTACTGTGTTTTAGGGAAGAAGGGAATGACTAAAAACTGTCAAAATAATAGTATTACATGTAACACTGAAAAACATATTTCTTAACAACTTTCTCTTCTCATGAGAAAATTGTGTGTTTGAAATAAAAAAAAAGTTGCTCCTGAAACTAAAAGATTTTCCCATTCACAGGTAATATTTAAGAAATATAAATGTATCTATTCCTAACTGAGATGTACTTTAAGTGTAAAATATGCACAGGACTATAAATCTTTAATGTAAATTAAGTAAAATGCATGGTACTAAGTTTATAACAATTACCTGTTAAATGAACTTTGGCTATATTAGATGAAGTAGAATACACATGTAATTTATGTCAGCTATGTTTTACCTTCTTCAAAGTTTTAACTTACTGTGAGTTTGCTTCTAGTGTTTAATTAGGAACATTTATTAAAATAATATTAACATTAACTACTGTTCAGATTTATTGCCAATGTTAAAGATATTTTTCTATGGTACATGTAATGATTTCTTTATATTTAAATAATTCTTTGGGGAGTTTGTTATAATATAATTGTATCACACTACACCTACTACCTCAACAATCTTCCCTTCATCTCTCAACTAATTTATTTTGAATCATTTTTTCTCATCAAGACCAATTTGTGGCACCCAAATATTCTTGAATATGTTGCTTTTCACCTTAACATAGCAGATGTACTAGGGGCTACAAAATTTAAAATCCTGACATTTTCTCTTCAAGTAACAAAGATTAGCCAATAACTTCTCTGCCAAGAGTGAAAATTTGGACCTAATTTACCCTGTTAATCCATTAAGTTTTCTAGGCTTAAAGTGTTATGTGTTTTTAAGATGTTTTCACAACCACTGTATGTCCATGCATGCAGTTTACTTGTTTTTGCTAGAAGACACTGTTTGCTTGAGGTATTCACCACCACTGCCACTTAATGCTCTTTCTTATCCTTTACTACAATATGATTTTAAGCTTTGAAAAAAAGAAGATATGGTATTTGTGTTAAGTGTAGGACTGAGTCTTCATGATACAGAGACTTATTTGTTTTGAAAACTCAGCCTTAGTTTAGCCATGTACCACTAGTTCTTATAATTTTTTTAATCTTGATTTTTCTATTCTATGTTTTTCCTTGAACTTTATACCTTTCTCTCATTCTGTATGTTCTACTTTCCTGCTTCCCTTATGTCTGTCTGTATGGCAGCTACCTGACTGATTAGTCCCTGAGTTCTCCCTCATTCTTTCAAGCATAGATTCCTCATCCTACTCATTCTCTCTAAACCCTGGCCCTGCCTATCCCTCTAAAACCTAGTTCTCGGCCATCAGCACTTTGTTAGGCCAACCAGGTGCATTAGGCAGGAAAGGTGAAGCAAAATCAGCACATTTTTACATAGTTAAACATAAGCAGCATTAGCAAATATAGCACATTTTTATGTAGTTAAACAAATAGGCTATTACATAACACTTCTGGAGACTAAGGCCTGTCAAAAAAAAAAAAAAAAACCCTGGTATAATACTGGTATCAATAGCATTAGAGTAACAAAACACATTTCAAAATGTGTTTTACTTAGTATGGTGGTTTTAATGAGAATGTTACCCATAGGCTATGGCATTGAATTATTTGGTTGTCAGAGACCAGCTTTTATAAGGATATCACTTACAAGGATAAAGTCATGGGGATTAGAAAAATAGTTGAAGAAAGTAGAGATGTAAGTGAAAATAACAAAACAGAAACAATATTGAACCAGGTTGAGAGACTTCCAGTGAATACTGTAATTATCTGCTTTTAATTTTCATTTTCTTAAAATACCTAACCCTGAAATGTAGGTGTAAGATAATGAAGGCAGACACTAAGATTAAACCCCATAAAAGTGCAGAAATTAGTATATTTAAAAGTTATTTATTTAGAGATAGACTCACAAATTACAGTCCTCTGCTTGAGTGGGAAATAGCAATCCAATCCTGCAGCCAGAAGAGAGGGCAAACACATGCTTTACATTGGTATATATAGTAGAAAAGGCCATACCCAAGTGGTTGGGTAACTTAAAGGCTACTGGCTATAGAAATTCCTATAGCACCTCCCCCTTTTGTTTAAATAAGAAAGTTCTGAGCCTAATACAAAATTATATGCAATAAGAACAAATATCAGGTATAAAAATAAGAATTACAACCAGCATAAACAAAATCAAGCAGGAAATGTGTGACGAATGTTTCAATAATTATTTTATCCTAAGGAGTTTAAGTCTTATAAATAACTTGGCCAAGTCATGAGAGGAAAGTAACTACAACTATGTAGTCTTCAACCCCATCAAAGACTCGAGAAAGGAAATAATATTACCTGAGTAAGCAGGAAGTGCAATCAAGCAACTTTCAAAATATACAACAAATGACAGAGACAACTGGCTACCTGGGCAAACACTCAAAGTATCATTTGCAACATTGAATCAAACAACTTTGGCTAAGACCTAGAGTAATTGATGGACCATTTTCGGAGGCAGAAAAATTTTCAAAACCGTCTTATCCTGCCTTGGCAAGATTTGACAGTCTTTTTCTTCTATCCTGCTTGTCCTGTCTGAACATCACACATTCAATGTGGAGAAGGATCCAAGTAGTTCATTTATTTTATGAGGTTAATTTTATCACTTTTCAGATAATTGATATTAATCTCTCCTAAAACATTAGCACAAGCTCTTTGTCAAGGTTCATTGTCTTTCCATAGGTTTTTTTTTTAATAATGTCATCACTAGTAAAGGGCACTATAATCTCTGTTTTGTCTATATGTGTTAATTGATGAAGTCTCAGTTTTCTTTTTATGATTGATTCATGTTACTTTTCCACATAAGTTTTAATTTTTTTACTTGGTTTGTGTGGTGAAAGATCCATTATTAGATAATATCTTCCCTCTTCATTAAATTTCCTATGGGGGAAATTCTGGAAGGCATTCTGACTCGAATGCAATTAAAATTTATTTCATTCTATCCATATGTGCCTCCTGGAATGTTTTCAACAACAATCAATTCCTTTTTCATTTTAGCTGTTAATTCTCTGGGGCTATTTAAGTCTTTGTAACCATCTAAGGTTTTGTTTAAATGAAATATTAGATCAGGTGTTATCCCAACAACTGGTTGTGGACAGGAAATGTCTTCTAACAATTTTTCAAAGTCATTAAGAGTCCACAATCAGTCTCTCCTAAATTGTGACTTTTGTGTTCTAATTTTCTTTCAACGTAATTTTTAGCCCAGGTAATTAACAGAATCTCCTCTCTGTATTTTTTCAGGAGCAATTTGTAATCTCCATTTTGGCAAAACATTCTCTACTTCTTCAAACCTCCTTTCTAAAGTATCTATGTTTAAATCAGACAGAAAATGTCATCTATGTAATGGTAAATTATAGATTTAGGATTTTTTTATGTATTATTTCCAATAGCTGACTTACAAAGTATTGGCACAGGTTGAGGCTATTGAGCAATCCCTGTGGAAGGATAGTCCATTGGTATCAACTAGTAGGTTGAGAAGTATTATAGATAGGCATTGTGAAGAAAAATTTTTCTCTGTAGAAGGAGCTGCAGGCTGCGTTCCTGCCGCCTGGCTCCCAGCCGCCTGGCTAGTTTATGCCCCAAAATAACAACACACAAACTATATTCATTTAAACACTGCCTGGTCCCATTATATCTAGCCGCTTCTTGGCTAACTCTCATATCTTGCCTAACCCATATTTAGTAATCTGTGTAGCACCAGTGTTACCAGGAAAGATTCAGCATGTCTGACCTGGTGGCTTGCTTCTTCATGTCTGCCCTGGAGAGGAGAGGCATGGCATCTGCCTCACTGCCTCTTCCTCCCAGCATTCTGTTCTGATTACTCCACCCACCTATGTTCTAACCTATCAGGCCAAGCAGTTTCTTTGTTAATTAACCAATGAAATCAACAGACTGATATATAAAACCCCCACATCATCTGTCCTTTTCTTTTAAAGGTATATTGAAGAAACAATCTTTATATCAATAACTGTAAGAGACCATCCTTTTGGTAATAGAGAAGGCAGATGAATTCCAGATTGTAGAGGACCCATATATTGAACTACTTTTTTGACAACTCTTAGATCTGTTACCATTCTCCATTTACCAGATTTCTTTTAAAAACAAAAACAGGAGAATACCAAGAACTGATTGATTCTTCAATATGTTGAGCATCCTAGTTGCTCCTGTACCAGCTGCTCAAAAGCCTGCAGTTTTTTTCTTCTGTTAAGAGCCACTGTTTAACCCATATTGAATTCTAAGTTAACCATTTTAAAGGTATGGTCATTGGTACCTCTATAGGTTTGCTATCTGCTTTGTGCTCTTGTACAGCCTGAATGGCTTGTGACCTTTGTGTATATTAACTTATAGTATCCTTCCAAGAAATATTTGTTTCTGGGACAGCAGGAATGTTAATGTGGGTATTCCATTGTGGCAGCAGGTTATGACCCAATAAATTTAGTGCAATATTAGCCACAAAATGCCTCAGCCTTCCTCTTTGTCCTTCTAGTCCTATGCATTCCACCCATTTTGTGCTTTTTTTATTTGAGATATGTTTCCTATTTCTAGGACTGGAACACCTGCCTCTTGAAGAGGAAAATTTGGATGCCAAGATTCTGGAGTCATGATAGACATGTATCCACCTACGTCTATCAAACCCAGTATTAAAATTTATACATACTCTTAGCATTTGTTCACTTATAGAAGTCTGCCAGAATATGTGTTTGCTATTTCCTATTGGATTTTTTATTCATTCTCCATGTTTATTCCATCATCCAAAACAGTATATTTTTTTTACAGAAGGCTGTGGATTTTTTTAATTTTCCTGGTGAGACATGTCTGCCATAGTGACTGGGAATGATTAGACCACTTTTGACTTGGGAGCTTGTGAGAGGACATACAAGAAGGTTCCCAATGACATCAGGGTGACTTATCTTTTGTTGATCTACATTCATTGGTCCAATGTTGGCCTTTGAGATAATATATATATATATATATATATATATATATATATATATATGAAGGCTAATTTCTCCCATTTTTGCCATTACTAGAGAAAATATTCCTGGAAACTCCTTGTCTACAATCCCTTCTCAAATGTCTTATTCCACCACAATTAAAACATTTGTCATTTTGATGTTTCCTCATACAATTGGAAATTGCTTCTCCTATTCATGATTCAGTATTATAGCCAAATGTCTTAATGTTCATTGTATGCAGGATCCATTCATCCATTGGTTCTGATCTAACCTTTAAAAGTACAAGTATCATTTTGCATTCTATGTTGGCATTTTCAAAAGCCAGAGATTCAAGAAGTACTCATCTGGCATCTGGGGCTCTCACTGCTATTTGTACAACCTTTGTTAATCTTTTGAAAAAGTCACTAAAGCATTCTCTCTGACCCTCTTTAACCCTGGTTTACAATTCATTTCATTTTCCTAGTCCTTGAAACCTGTCTCAGGCTTTTAAGGCTGCCTTGTGTCATAGAAGCAAAATTTGTTCATTGTAGAGAGATTGATCCTGTGAGTCACCATTAGTGCCCTAAAAAAGAATTGGATCTTGGAAAGTCTTAAGTCCTTTGCTTTTCCCTGCAGTTCTAAAATTTTTGCCTCTTCTCTGAAATAGCATTTCCACATCAAGTGAGGCCCATTACCCAGGACTGTTGAAACTAGATGAATACAGTCATGTGGTGTGGCTTCAATGACAGAAGCCCATGGCTTTACCATTTCCCTAACAAGTGCAGAATGCAAGCCATATGTTACTATTGCTTAATTTGTTTTAGATCAATCATTCCTATAGGTATGCATCTACCTTCTCTGGATCCTTTTAGGAATTTAGAACTTGATCTTTTGTCAGAGTAGATTACAGAGTAGGAAGCTAAAAACCCTGGGTAAGTAATATTTGACAGCTACTGGTAATATAAAATTCTGTCTATGTACATTCTTTTCTTGCTCATCAGATCCAACAACTTCCTCAATTGTTTCAAATATTTTTACTACTGTCTTTTGTAAAGCCTGAATCTCCTGCCATGTATATATGTCTAGTAATTTCATTGAGGCACCTTGCCTCTGATTCTCATTCTGCAAATATGATTCCAGATATTGTTTATAAATGTTTGTTTATATTTAAAGAGGTATATGCTATAGATATTTGCATTGGTGTGGATCTTGTTTTATTGATACAAATTTAAGGTCAATTTTGTTATATGTATATACACTTCTGCTCTTGATTTAGGTCTTGTGAATATATATTTAAGCAATATAGTTTAATTGATATTTATCTATAATAGTCAAGTTTGTAGTCATGCTAGTTAGATTATATAGATTTATAGAGATATATTTCTGTTAGATAAGTATTCTTCAAGTCTTTCACAGATGTTCAGAATATGATATTTAAAATGTTTAAGGATTTAAGACTTTTCATGACCTTGAGACTCATCTGCTCCTGGCAACACCAAGCCACTTCAAGAGAATGATAGGCATGGAAGAGGCTCCTTATTGAGTTTTTTAGCCACTTGGGCAAGAAATTGCTCTTGCCTGGACTGCTTCACTAGACATGCAGGACCCACAAAAAATGACTTCTGAACTTGCTTAAAGGTGAAATGATCATTCAGGGTTCTTGCTTCATGAAAGAGTCTGCCAGACATTCTCCAGGATACAGAAGAAAGTGACTTACAAACTGTCAATATAGGTGAAACTGTCTTTGAAATTTCCAGCTTTGAAAAAGTCTGATGGATACTATGGGCCTATATGTTGAAGATGGATATTCCAATGTTACAGAAGAACTTTGGATGACTACCCAGGCATCAAGATGTTTCTTTTAATTCTAGAGTTTTGGAAGTTGCTTACAATGTACTTCCTGTTTACTTAGGTAATGTTATATTCCTCTGGAATCTTTGATACTGTTGAAGTATTTATAGTTATAGTTTTCCTCAGTTATGATAAAAAGATAATATAGATATTCATATTGTAACTGTAATTCTTGTTTGATACCTGTTTTGTTATATGTAATTTTACTATATTAAATTTAAAACCTTCCTTTTTAGTTAAACAAAAAAGGAAATGTTTTGTGGGTGTCCCTTCTGTGTGTTGTGATTACCGTAAATGAATAAAGAACTGCTTTGGACCTATAGCAAGGCAGAACTTAGCTAGGCAGGGAAAGCTCAGCTGAATGCTGGGAGAAACAAGCACAGAGTTAGGGAGGTGCCATTGAGCTACTGCCATAGTCAACCATGGTGAAATTTGCCTATAAGCCACTGTCACGTGGCGATACACAGATTAATAGAAATGTGTTAAATGAATATGTAAGAGTTAGCCAGTAAGAAACTAGAGCTAATGGGCTAAGCAGTTATTTAAATAATATAGTCTCTGTGTGATTATTTTGGGCCTGAGCAACTGGGAACCAACAAGCAGCTCCTGACTACAATGCGTAAGAGGGAGGGTAACTTAAAGGATACTGGCTATAAGAATTCCTATAGCAAGATAAAGACTGCATTATTATGATACAAGGAAATGAACAGACCAGTTGAAGACTGGGGGCTCAATCCTTACTTGAACAGTTTGTTGCTAGAAAAAGACAAGTAATGTTCTTACACTAGACCAAGAAATTCTCTAGGCAAACTACTCCCTGAGTGGAATCCATTGTTATCTCCCCAAGGAAGTAGTAACTTAGTTGGATCCTTACACTTTTGTTTGAGCTAGAAAACAGATCCTACTACTCAATACCTGAACAACAAAGTATGGATATTAACCACCCCTATTGACAATGACCTTAAGAGAGTAGAACTTTCTGCTTAAATCATGGTTGTACTTTCATTTGAGGTAAAATTCCACAGTGAACTCTAGGTTTTAATTGTCTTACCTTTGTTCAATGTAGAGTGAATCTAACTCTATGGGCCATATTAATGTCCAAAATATTAATGCACCACAACCTATATCATAGTTGTTGTCAGATAAAACTCTCTGACCTTCAGACAAGGTGGAAATAGGTTTACATTTTTGAACCTCCACACTTGGTTTCCTGTTTATAGTGCTGTTGTGGTAGATTTAGGAAGCCTGTATGGAGGAAGAATTCACTGTGGGTGGCTAGTGAACATTTAGATGTACAGTTCACTATCCCTGTTTACTACTTGCAGCTTAAAAACCTTTTTTGCCACAATGATGACTCCATGATGCAACAAATTCCAATCATAATTAACTCAAAGCTCTGAGGAAATAAACTCAAGTAACCTATTATTTTAAAGGTTTCCTTGGTTAAGGTATTTTATTAAAGTAGTAAAAAGGTAACTAAGACAACAACTATAAAGATTCAGTTAATCAAAAGGGCTAATTATAAACATAAGGAAAAGTGTGATTATAAGTAAAATGAAAGAAAATGTGATAAAAGGAGAACAAAAATGAGTACTCTAATTCCAGATGTTTTGGGAGCAAGGTGAAAGCTTAGTGTTATGGGAAATTCATGGCATTTTCAAGCGTAATCCTAGAAAAATTTCTGGTAATGGCATGTATCACATCCAGAAAATTCAACTATTATTTAAGATATGCTAACATTTGCACAACAGAATTTTTGAGTCTGTCAAAAAAAATGTTGATTTGTAAGTTAAATTTTATAATACATTTGTAATGTGTAAATTCGTCACCATTATTATCACTGGCTATACATCTTTGGTCAAAATTTTATTTTGGGTATTTCTGTGTGGTAATTTTTAGGGCTTACCAATATCTTGATCAACAAAACTTATAAGTGTATGCATTATGTGTAAGAAATTCTTCCCAAAATAAAAGAATTCTTCCCTTCCTAAAGACTTTTTATCAGAAACATTGACTTTTCTCTTGTTTTTGTAATCTATGTGAAGCATTGAACCAACTATCGTTTAAGCTTCTAAAGATAAAAATACAATGAAGTTACAGAATAATAATAATTATTATGTATAAAATATGATGCAAGAGGTGGTGCCATACAGAAAAATTTTAGAATATGAGCTTTATACATATTGTATGCAGCAGTCCATACAATAATGCATGTAGATCATGTGATAATGAATATTATCAGCAAGTTATAATGGCAAAAGAAATTAAATTTTAGGTTAGATTGCATTTATTAATATAAATTAATTAAAAAGGAACAAGATATTTAGCCTTGTAATTATATGAGTTGCAGAAGCTTAAAAGCTTATTTGAAAAAAGGTCTTTTTCACTGACATTTTATGGCTACCATCAAAGAGGAGAAAGAGAAGAAAGTATGCAAGGGTAACAGATATTAGGGTGGTTTTTTTATAGTATAGGATATTTTATATATACTAAACATATTCAAAAATATACATTTGTCATTAAGATCATGCAAAATAAATGTAATGGGAGATCTTCAGTATGCTAAATATTTCTGCAACCTCTCTGTTATATAAGCAATAAATCAGGAAATAGTCACTGAAATGAATATTTTAGTAAACTAAAAGTAATGGACTATAATAATAGGGTATTAGGATGGTGGAAGTCCAAAGGCAGCACCAATTACAAATGGCAATAGGGGCATAGTTGTAAAATGAATTATATTGTTAAGGCAGCAGTAAGGATTGTTTGATTAATATTTATATGTGATGAGAGTTATTTTATCTTGATGCTACTAGAAATGGAATATAAAGAAAACCTCCTGACTACATATATATAAATTTCATATATTAAACTCAAATCATTAAAAAAGTAGACACTCATATACTGAGAAATTTTCCTGTAATTGAACCAATTACAGACAAAGAACTCCTTGAATTAAGAGAGAGATGAGCCCCATTAAAGAAATCCCCTGGTTAGAGAAAGTCATAAAGTTGGGCATGTACCGTAGCAGTTGGCAATACAAGGGAATTGTATATGTATGACTGGAACAGAGGTGGTCCTGAAGTACAAAGAGATTAGAAAAAAATTGTACACCAAATGCCCATGATCCCCATTATAGTTGTATTACATTTACTTTTTTTTTCATTTTATTTTATTTATTTTTTCTCCATTAACAGCTTTAATTGGGTGTGGGGCAATAGAACTATTCTTAGCAAAATTATGGGTGTGGGGTTCCCTGCAGACTCCCCAGGGTGATGGTTCCTGTAATGATTTTTAGGGGGGAAACGGCTCCCAACAGATCCCCCTTTCTTTTATATAAAGTCAGGTAGTTATTACGTGGAGAGCACCAGTCAGAGTCAACCATGGTGTCAGATCTAAAGGAGAAGGGACTGAGATAAGGAGACACCTCGAGTGGTGAAGCAATTTACCTCTCCTGGGAACAGAGGGGTGCCTGATGATTCTTAGGTTGAGTGGGGACCAGGACTTTTTTCTTTCCCCCTTACCCATCCTAGGGTTCCCAGGGCCCTGTCTTAGGTTGGGGGATTATCCTGCCATAAGTCGCCTGTCCTTGGAGCTCCTCAAATAAAAGGCATCTAGCAGGATTAAAGTGAACAGATCACAGGGCACCCTGTCTTAGGCCATGTGGAGAGCGCCCTCATACCTGTACCATGCCATGTTGAGCCGGTTTCTACAACCTCTGTATGGTGTGCTATTCAGGCGAGGATCCACACTAACTCCCGTCATTGGGCCCCTGCGTCTATCATTAATGAAAAGACTGTGAGGAGCTCCTCAAACAAAAGATATAATGATATAATTTTGGCACCAATAACTCCATCTCCAGACAAGAAGAAAGGGCTTTTTCCCAACCCAGTATTCACCTTTTAGTCTGGCCTATGGTATGTCCTCCTTCCTAAGTGCCTACTCCACATAAAGTTACGTGTGCTGCCTGCCAAAAGTTATGGCAGTGTAAAAGGGATTAGAATATAAAATTGTTAACATATGCATTAAACCCAAACATTTTAAAGCATGTGTCAAACTTTTCCCAACATCTATAAGCAGTTACAAATATCATTAGATCAATTTCAGTAGGAGTACAATGACATACATTGTTGTTATCAAATACCACCAGTTCCAGTCTCTGAGCAACAGTGTCAGGAACCCCCAATTTTCCCCCTTCTTAAGTGAAGAGAGGTTAATATTTTAATTAAAATGAGTTTTGTGTCCCAAAGTTTAAAGCAGTCTGATGTTTAGTCTGCATCTCAGCTCCAAAGCAGACCAGAGTTCAAGCTGCAGAAGCAGTTTAGCATTTGTGCTCCAGGACAGGTGGGGGAACCTGGGTGAGGCGAGCTGGATCCAGCTACATGAAGTACATCCTGGCACTTATGTCAGCCGGGTCTCCCTGGACTCTGGAGACAGGATGACACCCTGCTGAGTGGTGTAGCTGGTTTTGTCAGCAGGCAGTCCTTTCCTTGGGGGCAGGGAAGACCGGACCAAGGACCTCTCCTCAATCACCTCTGGAAGTCTGGGACTCCTCTGTGTCCGCAGCCTCGACATCACGTCCAGATATTATTTTCTTTCTGTGAAAAAAGCACAAACACATCCTCGACTCCAAATATATATACTGGTCGGGTTTTTTCATAATGCATTGCAAGGGCTTTTTCACCTTGTCTTAGAAAAGGTCAGCTTGGTTTCATCAAGCCAGATCCATTTGCATCAGGATCTGCTGGCAACTTTTATGAGTTGCTTTGAAGGAGCCTTGTTATGCTCCATAATTTTTATTATTGTTAGCCATATATGCAGTTCCTCCATTGGAAGAGTCATTTGTAAAATTTAGCATAAAATCCTTTAAGGGATTTTTTGCTATAACATTAGCAAAATACAGGTGCATAAATTGTAGCAATGATCTGAGAAAAGACCATTGTTTTTGGCCTTTGAATTTAGCAAAGGCAATTGTCCAGGAATCAATCTTAAAATTATCAATGAATCTACTGTTTAGTATAAGAAACATTGATCATAGTCAATATTTTGTTATACCATTATCCAGATTCTATCCTGTCCTTTTATATCAGACAGGCTACTGGTTTAAAATAAGAGTTTAATTACATTTACTTTTTAAATATGTGGCAAAGAAGGATTTTGCTGTGATCGTATAAAAACAAAAGAGAAACCACATTTATAGGTGGCTCTAAAAGATGCACAGACATGTCAGAAATATAGATAGCTTCACCACTTAAGATCTTTTCTGAAAATTCTCTAAAATATCAGTATTGAAAATAAATACTCTGTCATCAACATGTTTAACAGTAAACCTCGGTGTTCAATTTACTTAGAAGCAAAGATAGTTGGATGAGTGCTCTTTATACCAGTTCATGTTTAGTTGTGGCTGATTTTTTATCTGGGTATCATGGGTCTTGGAAACAGAATGATAGGGGAATTCTTTCGAAAGAATTTAGGGAATAATAATATAACTCAGCACAGAGAAATCAATAAAAATGAAAAGCCAATTATAACTTCTGTGAAATTTCACTGAAGAATGTTTTTAATAAGGGAAAATTAGCTTTGATTGTATTTGGACATTTTTGTAATGGGAAGCACTTTGCTTTTTTTCAAGATTTGGATGATTTCTAGTGTACAACTTTTTATTTTTTTTATTTTTATTTTTATTTTTTTATTTTTTTGGTTTTTCGAGACAGGGTTTCTCTGTTGTTTTGGAGCCTGTCCTGGAACTAACTCTTGTAGACCAGGCTGGTCTCGAACTCACAGAGATCCGCCTGCCTCTGCCTCCCGAGTGCTGGGATTAAAGGCGTGTGCCAGCACCACCCGGCTGTACAACTTTTTAATCAAAACTAATAGATTATTTGAAAATTGTAGTTACTTGACTGTATAATTTAGCAGAAAAGCCATATGAATAAAAGATTCACACATCTTTACCACATTTGCATGTGATATTTTGTTGTCTTTACTGTCAATGAAGATTGAAAAAAGTGTTATGTTTATTATTTTAATGTGTATGTGTGTATATGTGTCTGTGTCAGTGTATATCACCAACATGTGTCTGCCTGAGAAGGCCACAGAGGTTGCTGTATCCCTTGTAGCTAGAGTTCTAGGCAGTTGTAATCTTCTCAAAAATTATTGATAATGCAAGAGAATTGTATTATATTTTGACAGTTGGATTTCTAGTAGCTGTTTTATATTTGGTGATTTTGTCTTTATCATTACTACTGCTCTGTTTTTTCATTTTTTTTCTTATGTATTAGAGTGTTTAGCTTGTGAGCATAGTTATTTTTAGTTTGTATTTTCTAAGAATCTTTCATATTTCATTATGAAAATGATTTTTATTGACTCTCCATTTAACTTTTTATGTTTTGGAATGATTGAAATTTTTATAATTTCCATACGTGATATATTGGAAAGTTTTTTGAATGTTTAATCCTAAGAAAGTATAATATATTTTGTTGGTAGGTCTCATAAAATAAATTATCTTTCTTAAGTCAAATTTGGTTCATGGCTAATATACTAATCTATTATAGAGCTATAGTATTGGAAACAGTTTGGTATTGACATAAAAACTGATATGTAAATCAATGGAACAGAATTGAAGACTCTAACATAAATGCACACAAACATGAATATCTGATTTTTGGTGAAGAAGCCAAAAATATACAATGAAAAAGATGCATTTTCAACAAATGGTGCTGGCATAACTGAATAATGGCATATAGAAGAATGCAAATAGACTCAAGTCAAATAGTGTCAGTGTCTTCAATATGAATCCAGTTATATCCAAGCTGATAAAAGAGAAACTGGAAAGTAGACTTGAAAACAATGGCACAAGAAAATACTTACTCAATGTAACAACAATAGCACAGACACTGAGAGCAAAAATTAATAAATGGGACATCCTAAAACTGATAAGAACACTCTATGTACTACAAACGGTAGCATTTAGAATGGGGAAAAATCATTAGCCACCCCACATCTGACAAAGGACTAATCTCCAAAATATTTAATGAACTCAGGTATCTATATATCAAAATTCCAAATAATCCCATTAAAAAAGCGAGGTTCATTTTAAACAGATTTTTCTCAACAGAAAAATCTTGAATGACCGAGATACACTTAAACAATTGTTCAATATCTTCAGCTATCAGGATAATGCAAATCAGCTCTGAGATACCATCTTACATCTGTCAAAATGGCTAAGATAAAAAAAAAACTCTAATGACAACCTAAGTTGGAGAAAATATAAAGAAAGAAAAACACTCTTCCACTGCTGGTGTGAGAGCAAATTTATATAGCCACTTTGTAAATCAGTATGGCTGTTTTGGAGAAAACTGGGAGTTAATCAACCTCAAGACACAGCAATACCACTTTGGGGCATATACCCCCAAAATGTTCAATCATACCACAAGGACACTTTCTGTACTATGTTCATAGAAGTAGTATTCATAATATTCAGAACCTGTAATCAACCCAGATGTACCTCAATAGAAAAATGGGAAAGAAAAATATGATATATCTATATGGTGGAATAAAACTCAGCAAAAAATATGACATCAAGCAATTTGAAGGTAGATGATTGGAACTAGCAAAAAATCATCCTGAGAGAGGTAACCAAGAGGCAGATAAACAAACATGGTATGTACTCACTCATAAGTTAGATATAAAATAATGATAACCAGGCTACAATCCTCAACCCCAGAGAAGCTAGGTAAAAAAAAAAAAAAGACACTAAGAAGGATACATGCATCTCCCTGTGAAGAGGAAATAGACATGATGTCCTAGGTAAAATGGAGTGAATGACTTGAAGGGAGGGGATGGAGGATGACAGCATGGGGACACAGGATATTTGAGTTGTGTGTGACACAGAGGTGAAGAGTAGTAAAGATGTTATCTTGATAAAAGGTGTCATTATGGGGTTAGGGATAAAACTACTGTCAGGGAAACTTCCAGGAACTCACAAGATGTCCTCGGGTAAGACTAGTTGAAATAGTGGAGAGGACACCTGAACTAACCTTTTCCTTAATTCAGATTGGACTACCCTAATTTTCATCATAGAGCCTTCATCAATTAATTGATAGAAGCAGATATGAAGAGCTACTGCCAAGTACTACACCAAGTTCTGGGAATCTTGAGAGGGATTAAGAAAAGGAGGAGGGATTGTATGTACAAGGAGGGTAAAGATCACGACGGGAAAATTCACAGAGGGAGTTGACCTGAGTTTGTTGGAACTCATATGTTCTGGACCGACAGCTATGGAGTTAGTATGAGACTGACAAATACAATTTCTAGGGATCCATCACTCTTTTTTGGCCTCTTCATCTACCAGGTACTCAAGTGTCATACGTACATATATGCAACCAAGATATATGTAAAAATTAAATAAAAATAATGTTTAAATAATAATAAAATTTAAAAACACAGAGGGCAGATTCAGAGCAGAAAAATTGTCTCAAAATGTCTTCATTTTCTGAAATTCCAGGTTCCAACATAGCAAAGGCCTAACATACAAGGCTGTTAACCAGTTAAATTGAAAATGGAGTAGATCTTCAATGAAATAACTACTGACTCATTCCAAGAAAGCAAAATTCCTTCTGAAAGACTTAGAGACACCTTAGCACTACTGCACCCCCCTTCCTGGGAACTAGGCCTTTAGCATTAGAAGGCACCTTAGCACTACCGCACACCCCTTCCTGGGAACCAGGGCCCCGGTAACCAACAACACATGCACAAGATCTTTGAGTACCTTCCATCTCCATTGTATGTCAAGGTTTCTCCTTGTAACCATGACATTGATCAAGACTCCTCCCCTGGAAACCAAGGACCTAACAGCTACACTCGCACGTACTCAGTTCCTGAACAATTACCCATATACGTATGTTTTGGTTCGGTCCCCTGGGAAACGGGGTCAAAATGACCTCTTACCTCATCTGATCTGGCAATCAGAATAGTCAAAGAACAACCCCCCTTACTTCTGTGGCTCCTTTAAAAGTAGACTGTACCAGCTATTCGAGGTCCCTCGGCTTCCCAAATGCTGGGGGACCCTGTCATGACAGAATTAATAAAATCCTCATGCTTTTACATCGACTGTGGTGTATGGTCTCTGGGGGCGACTCCTTCTCGGTGTTTGGACGCTAGAGTCCAACACTTCCCCAGAATGAAAGGGAATATCTGGTGTCTTGGAAATGACAACTTAAGAAAACCTGTAACTTGGGACTGATAGTCACTTAAATTAAATGACTGTGTGGATCTCTTCTTATACTCAGTTTGTGTTTTATTTAGGACAACAAAGCGAAGATCAAAGTGATACAAATCGGAAGAGAAGTCAAACTTTCCATAATTGCTGATGATATGACAGTATACATAATTGACCCCCAAAATTCTACATGGGAACTCCTACAAATCATAAACACCGTCATAAATGTAGCAGGATACAAGATTATCTCAAAGTAAATCAGTAGCCCTCAGGTGATAAATTGACAAATCAGAAGAAACATCACCCTTCATAATAGCCACAACTAACATAACATAAAATAAAATAAAAATAAAAGGACATTTTTTATCCTGGAGTAACTCTAATGAAACAGGTGAAATACCTACATGACAAGAACTTTAAATATTTGAGTAAAGAAATTGAAGAATATACCAGAAAAAGGAGTGATCTCCCATGTTCTTGGATAGGTTAGTTCTATATTGAATATTTTTGCATTTGTGTTCATGGGAGACATTGCAATTCTCTCTCTTAAATTTATGTGTTTTGGGTATCACAGTGACTGTGGCATCATAAAATGTTTCTTCTGTTTCTATATTTTGGAATAATTTGAAAAAAAATATAGGTATTTGCTAGTTTTTGAAGATCTGGTAGAATTCTATGGTGAAATAAACTTGTCCTGTTTTTTTTTCTTTTATTCTTTTTGTTGGGGGAGAATTTTAATGACTAATTCTATTACCTTGGGAGGTGAGAACTATTTAAGTAGTTTTTCTAAACCTTACTTAAATTTGGAAGATGGTAATTATTGAGATGTTGTTCATTTCTTCTAGATTTTTCAATTTTATGGAGTACAGATTTTTGTTTTGTGAATAAATGAATCTTTGGATTTTTTTATTGTCTGTTGTTATGTTTCCCTTTTCCCTTCTGATTATGTTAATTTGGATATTCTCTCTGCATTTTAGTTGGTTTGGATAAGGGTTTGAGAGATTCTAGGTACCAGAGGGGTCAAGGACACCATATGAAAACCCAGAAAATCAAATAATCTGGGCTCATAAGAGCTCGCAGATACTGTACTGACAACCAGGGAGCCTTTATGGCAGTGACCTAGACTATCTTCATAGATTTAGCAGTTGTATAGCTTGGTCTTCTTGAAGGACTCCTAACAGAGCACGGGGTTGTTTTTGATTCTTATACTGGATTTTGGGGACTATTCCTCATACTAATTCACCTTGATCAGCCTTGATTAAAGACATTGGCTTAATCTTACTATAACTTTATGTGCCATGTGCTGTCAATATACACAGAGGGCCTGACCTTTTCTCTAGGTTTTAGAAAAATGGTTTTCTCTATGATGTGAATTTGATAAACTAACTTTTTCTTCTTTTCTTAGTTTGCTTCTAGTGACAGTTTATTATACAATTGGCAGTAGCTGAAATAAAGACTGTTTTCATTTGCTACCTAGAAGCTATTTCTTCAGAGACTGATTTTTTCTGATATTTATTTATTTACTTTCTCTCCCCCATCATTCTCTCTCTGTCTCTGTCTCTGTCTCTGTCTCTCTCTCTCTCTCTCTGTGTGTGTGTGTGTGTGTGTGTGTGTGTATGTGTGTGTGTGTGTGTTTAGAGAGAATTTTTGAGGACAGAGATTTATGGAGGTCAAATGTCAACTTGTGGTAATCAAATTTCTCCTGCTACAGCGTGGATTCCAGTGATCCACCTCGGGATTCTAACTTAACTGTTGCTTACATCATCTCTATCAGAAGCCTCTTGGCACTCTAAGAGACTCTCTTGATCAAATGATTTGAAATAGAAAGACTCATCCTCACTGTGGGTGGCACCTTCTGATATCAGCCCAGATAATATTGTGTGGAAGAAGGAAACTTTTTTTTTGCCTTCATTCTCATTGGAAAGTTCATCTACTGGTATAGCATTTAATTACTGTTAGTAACAGCTCCTCCAGACTTCCAAAGCAGAATAAAGATGAGCAGCTCTTCAGGAATCTTCTAGACTTTCAGCTCAAATATGGTATTGCTAAGAATTCAATTTTTCTGAACTGAGCAACTAGACAATTACAGCATTTTCAGTGTGAGAGACCATTGTTGGACTACTTAGCTGATACTTAGTATGATAATTCAATAACTTCTACATACATACATATATGTATGTATGCAATTGTACACACACACACACACACATATATATATCACTAATATATATAATTAGTGAATTTAGAATAGTAGCCATCTGTACTGATTCTTACTCAAGACAACAACCACTATCAGCATTAGTTCCAGAAGTGTTCAATATCTCTTACTTCAAAAGGCACTTGTTTTCTCTCTCTCTCTCTCTCTCTCTCTCTCTCTCTCTCTCTCTCTCTCTCTCTCTCTCCTCACATACACAAACACAATTTAAAATAAAATAAATCCTGAAAGAAATATTTAATCGCACTAAATATTATTGGAAATCCCCAAGAACAGTTAGCTATTAGAACATCTACCAGAGCAAAATTTTTTTATTGACATAGAATACTTAATTTGTGGCCTAGAATGATATCTGAATGAGAAATGTGCCTATAGAATGTGCATACTATCTAAGTATGATCTCTGAAACCAAATGAAAAAAAAAAACAGATGGGCATGGTAGCCCAAGGTTGTTTCTCAAGCAGTATAAAGACAAACCAGGCAGAAACCTAGGGTCACAGGTTAGATGATCTATGAAACTCTAGGTTTCAATAAGAGACTTTGTTTTGTGGAGAAATTTTACATGAGAATTGAACAATTATTCCCAAGGTATCATTGATTCTACATGCTTCTGCATAGATGTATGTTTAATATACTCTAATATGCACACAGGGAGTGGATAATTCTGAAGTCTACAAATCTGAGAATCATAATACTTGTTTGCTGCACCTTGGGGAAACACTTTTGGGTGCTAGGATATTAGTAGCTTATGATACTTTTCAGAAACCTAAATTTATTGTTATATTGAAAACACTGTAGAGCATACATTTTTTTTCATGAATGTTAATAATGAGATTTTTAAATCTTTCTCTTCATATTATGTGTATCATGTTTATTCACTTATTAGAGGAGTCAGATTTTATCCTCCTCTGTATGTAGAACTATCAATCACTCAAAAAAAATTTTTTATACATCCAGAGATTTTTTTAAAAAGTTATATGCAATTAACTGATTGTTACAATATTTTTTTGAAAATCTTTACTGATTTTTATTGAGCTTTACATTTTTCTCTGTTCCCCTCACTGCCTCTCCTCTCCCCTTTAATTCTCTCCCAAAGTCCCTATGTTCCCAATTTTCCAGGGAGATCTTGTCTTTTTCTATGACCCATGTAGATTAGATCTATGTATGTCTCTCTTAGGGTCCTCATTCTTGTTTAGCTTCTTTGGTATTGTGATTTGTGGACTGGTTTTCTTTGCTTTATGTTTAAAACCTACTTATGAGTGAGTACATGTGTCTTTCTGGGTCTGGGTTACCTAACTCAAAATGATGTTTTCTGGTATCAAACTTTTGTGCTTTCTCAGTAGCTAAAGGACCTGTACTTCATCAGTCCTTTCATTAGGCACAGACCAAAACATAAAACCAAGAATTTTACAAAATATGGTCTCAGGATTTCCTAAGCTCATAAGTTTACAACCAAGCAAATTTGTTCTTTATAAAAGTATGCTGATGGAGGAAGGTCATTGGTTAAGTAATAAAGAAACTGCTTGGCCTCATAGGTTAAAACATAGGTAGAAGGAGTAAACAGAACAAAATGCAGGGAGGAAGAAGAAGTGAGCTCAGAGTCCATGCTCCACTCTCCTGTGCAGATGCCATGAAACAAGCTGCCAGGTCAGAAATGCTGAATCTTTCCCGGTAAGACTGATGCTACACAGATTATTAGAGATGGGTTGATTGGGATATGAGAATTCGCCTGTAAGGGCTAGAGTTAATGGGCCAAGCAGTGTTTAAATGATTACAATTTGTGTGTTGTTATTTCTGGTGTAAAGCTAGCCATGCGGGAGCTGGACAGGACAAAATGTAGGCCCGCAGCTCATACTACAGAATGGCGCCCAGGTGTGTGGACAACTGAATCCACTGAAAGCCTGAGAAACCTTGGGAAAGAGTAAAGCATGTTTTCTTGGTAGCAGCAATTTCTCAGGTCTGCTCTGCATGTTAGAGGCAAGTAAGCACTCTTATCTAAGAGAGGCTTTCTGACTCAGCTTTAGCTACAAAACCCTGCAGTTCATTAAGAGGTCTTGCCACGAAACACTTAAACGGTGTTGACAATAAGCTGAACGCATGCTTTTCGGTTTTCAGCCATAGCAGGAAAAAAGCTGCAACATTTAAAAATGCCAGCTTTCTGGGCTGTCCTGCCAGGTCAAACTCTGACTCTTTTATGCAGGCAGTTCATGACGTTTGCAAGCACAGCCTTCGGAAGCTAGCCTGCTGGCAGAGACCTTGAAATGCCATAGACTTGTGACAACAAACATGGCTACAGCCGATACCTCAGCCATGAGGCTGGAAAGCTAAGGAATGGGTTGGAACCAGCCTTCAAAGCCACGGCTTTAGTCCTACTGACATTGCTTGGTATATTAAAGACTCATGTGGACAGAAAAGGAAAGAGAGATACAGTAAAGAGAGATTCAAAAAAAACTTTAAATGATTTACATTGTTTTAAAAATATGTGCAGGCTAAAAGTTAAAGTTCTTAAAGTAAAAAACAAAAAAGGAAGAAAGAGAGTAATTGGGTGTGGTAGGACACACCTTTAATTGCAACACTTGGGAGGCAGAGGGAGATTGACCTCTGTGACTTCAAGGTGTGCCTTTAATCCCAGTGCCTAGAAGGCAGAGACAAACAGATCTCTGTGAGTTCAAGGTGTAGTAACAGATGCCTTTAATCCCAATGCCTGGGAGGCAGAGACAGGCAGATCTCTGAGAGTTCAAGGACAGCCTGGTCTACAGAGTTATTCCAGGACAAAGATATACAGAGAATATAAAATAAAAGTAAAAATAAAATAGAGTTAAAATAAAGCTGTACAAAGATGGAAAATAAACAGATAATTTTGATACTGTATGCTATTATGCTCTCTTTGAATTGTTTGAATGCTGAGGAGGGAGCAACAGCTGCTAAAAAATATTTGTTTATAAATGTGCTAAACTAATCAAACATAGATATTTTGAAAATGCCTTGACTTTGAAATTTGGATCTAAGGGCATGATGCTTTGGAAAGGAGTTTCTTATTTTGTTTTCACAGAGGGTGAGAGTCTGTGGATTGCCTTTATCCCAATATGGTATGAGGGACCACGCCCTCCTGAAGGGTTGCTGTGAATACCTTCACAAAATTGCTTCGCTCAACTGCCACCTGAGATGAAACTAGCACACAGGTTATACCATGAAAGACCTAATTAACGATGCCCCTATTCAGCAGAAAGCAGTTTGGAGAGAAATAACTGCGCCCATATTCCCAAATATTGTTTATAAATGTTCTTTTACATTTAAAGGGGGGTATGATATAGGTATGAATAATTTACATCGCTATGGATTTTGTTTTAGTGATTTAAATTTCAGGTCAATCTTGTAAATATTGTAATTTTTACTTGATAACTGTTTTGTTATATGTAATTTTGCTATGTTAAAGTTAAAGCCTTTCCTTTTTGTTAAAGCAGAAAAAGGAGAAATGATGGAGGAAGGTCATTGGTTACGTAATAAAGAAACTGTTTGGCCTCATAGGTTAAAACATAGGTGGGAGGAGTAAACAGAACAGAATGCTGGGAGGAAGAGGAAGTGAGCTCAGAGGCCATGCTCACCTCTCCTGTGCAGACGCCATGAAGCAAGCTGCCAGGTTAAATATGCTGAATCTTTCCCGGTAAGATTGATGCTACACAGATTATTAGAGATGGGTTGATCGGGATATGAGAATTAGCCTGTAAGGGCTAGAGTTAATGGGCCAAGCAGTGTTTAAATGAATACAATTTGTGTGTTGTTATTTCTGGAGTAAAGCTAGCCATGCGGGAGCCAGGCAGGATGAAAAGCAGGCCCGAAGCTCATACTACAGTATGCCAATGTATAGTGAAAGATATTAGATTATTCAAGCTCAGGCAAGTTAATATTAGCTGGTAATATCTTTGTTTAGCAGTCAGACCTCCCTGTTTTTACTAGTGGATTCCTTCTGTTTGCAGGCTGAAATTTTTATGAAATAGCTATGATGATCTTGTTTTTGAGATATGCCTTGATCTCATTTTTACTATCCCAATGTTGCTTGGTATCAGATTTAGTCTTAAATGGATATAAACCAAGCAGCATTGTCCTCTGTATAATCATAAGACAAACAGCAGTAGAACCTGACATGATTCAATGGTGGTCCAGGAGACCAAGTCTTTGAATATCATCCTAGTTTTTCTGGACATGCAAGCATTTTCCCAGACGGTTTTTACATGAAAAAATTCATGGTTGGGATTTAGGGCAGCTTATAGCTTATTTCTTTCCTTTAATGTTATTTGTCACTGATTTGTGCCCTCTGGAATGAAAAAAGGACTGGCAGTTAAGATAAAATCATTCTTTCTGTCCTTTTCAATGTGTCATTTCCAAGATCTGTATTGTACAAAGATACAAAAATTTCTCACCTAGTGTCCATAGGTGTTGTAATGGTATTTCATTCATGGGTAGGTGTTAAAATTAATGTTTCTATGGGGAAGACAGTCCCTATAAAGTTCTGTTCTACCTTCCTACACTACTATATATATATATATATATATATATATATATATATATATATATATATATATATATATATTGCAGCTCTAGGTGTCAGTCTTCAATTTTTTTTCTATTTTCTTTGCTTTTATGTCCCTGGTGCCTTTGTGTTTCCCTAGACACTACTACAATACAGAATTCATCTTGAAGTATTTTCCACCATAATTGACTGTTACATTTGAGTTCTGTTGATACTGTGCTAAGGCATTATGTAAGGCAATCTATGTGCAACCTTATGATTAAATCAATCTCTGCCTCTCCCTCTTTCATTGACCTCATTTCTTCCTCTATGATCAAGAAGAGATTTACAGCCTTTGCTTTTACCCTCTTGTGAGTTAGAAATGTTAGGACAGATTTCAGTCCTGCTATTTTCCCTTCCTCTAAGTCATATATGTCTATAGTAAAGTACTTTTCCCCCAGGGAAGCACTTTGTTATAGAGAGCATAATGTTCTTGGTATATTTCAAAATGATTACTTTTCCTTTCAACTTGCCTGAAGCATGAATGGGTTTTTCTTAGATCTTTGCCATGAAAAGCTGCAGCGGCTTAGATTAATGCAGACAAATTGTAATAAGCATATACAACTTTAATGTAATAACCTGACTCACGACACCAGAGTTCCAGTGGAGCACAGGAAAACAGGAAGAGACCCGCAGCTTCTGAGTGCCCAATTTATCAGTAAACATTTGCACGAGGCAAGCCCGCCCCCAATGGGAGGGCTTATTCCTACATCTCCCCCTTTTTGTCTAAATAAGACAGAACTAAACCAAATACAACTATAAACAATAATAACAAATAATAAATATAACAAACAATATTGAGAACAAAAGTTTTGCCAGATATTATATCTCAAGGAGTCTAAATAATGTAGAGAGTAAGTACAATTATATAATCTTCAACTCGGTCAAAGATCTGAGAAGGGAATAAATATTACTTAACAAATGAGAGATATCCAAAATGTGCCATAAATGACAGAGACAACTGACTACCTGGGCAATCACCCAAATTCTCGTTTGCAATGTTGAGTCAACCAACTTTGGCTAAGGCCTAACATAACTGACATACCATTATCAAATGCAAGGAACTTTCTTAGAATTATCCTACTCTGTCTTGGCAAGATAAGACAATCCTGCTTCATATCTTTGTCAGTAGATGAGGTATGGGTTTTTCTTAACCCAAAGGCCATTTCTGCCAAGAAGACAAGCTCCCAGTGGAGTGTCTTTGGTGTTCAACGTTCTCTTGGGAGTAGAGTGGCGTTGCCAGGAGTAATTGTGTCTCATAGGCACAGAATTCTAGGTTAGATTAAAGGACATTTTCTACAGCACTTTAAAGAGGCTGAAGATTATACTATCTATACTAAATATTATCTCTGTGTATCTAGAAGACCTGATTAACCTAAAAATAAACATGACAAACATATAATTCTCAATACCTATCTAACTTGAAGACTAAGAGAATAAACAACTGTGCAATATATGAAGACAAAGATCTTCACCTGTAAACAATGTCGTTACATATCAAATGTTAACAATGTTAATACATAAATAGTATCAGAGGTAGAAATGTACATTGTGATATGGTAGATGATCAATACAATATAAGCATACTCTTACACAAAAATGGAGGTAGGAACACTCACATTCAATATTCAATATATCAAAATACAGGAAAAAGTACCAATACAATTTTCTAAAAACAGTGACTCACAAATACCAATCATCCCATCAGACCAGTTATTCCCCTTCTAATTCCATAAAACATGTCCCTATCCCCTTAACCCCAAACCAACCGCTAAAAGATGTCCCTAACCTTGAGGGCAAACTCTGTTGGGAGAGGGGACATCGTCCTCTAAGATTGCTTCAAGGGGGCGACGTTCTTCTTAGGGGCTCCTGTAAAAGCAAATGATGGTAAAATTCCTAAATTACCCTTTGTCCTAAAAAAATTGTAACTAGTCCCTGAGCACTTTAAGAAGGGCCGGCCAGAGTGTTGTCAAAAATGTGCATCATTCGAAGTTGTCTCGTGCAGTTGGTACCAAAAAACAGGTCTAATATTAGCGCTTAAAAAAAATATTCATGACATCATAGAAACCAGGTTGAGTTGATGTTGTGGGGCCCCATCTTCATCCTGGAAACTTCAAAGATTACTGTAGGAAAATTTGTTGCTTGTTACGGGAAATTTAGACATTAACAACAAGGACATATACTAACATATAAAGAAAAACACAGATATGAGGAAAAGCAAAGAAAGTTCATCAAGTATATAATTATTCTTATTCTGTCCCATTTCATGGCTCCTGATCTGAGACAGAAACTCTGAGATATCTCTTATCAACAGGCTTGGAATTGAGGAGGGACTGAGCCATAGTCTAACTCCAAAACCAGCTCTACATATTTATAAAGAAGTGTTCAATAAAAATATATATATATATATATATATATATATATATATAATCAATACTTACAGAATATATAAAATGTTACTGTTGATCCTTAGTGGGTCATAACTATTTTCCATCCATTAGTAATTAAATATTCTTGGTTCCTTAAATTCTTTGAAGATCAGTATTTTCCTGTGGAGATAAGAAAAAACCCTGCCCCCAACCTATCTGTATTCCTTACCATCAGTATGCTCACCATTCTTGTGAATGAATTGTTATTTATCTTTTCCAAGTGGCTTATCTTCTTCATACCGAACCTTTATTAATTTTGACGGTATCCACAATTTTTCCTCACCTGTGGAGATAAGAGCAAAACCCGTTCCCCAACGCAGTACCTCCTGGCTTCCATTGTGAGGTCAGCACATCCTTGAAATAAACTGGTTGATTTAGTTCAGGAGACTTTTCCATTATCCAATGTCTTTCAGCAGCCGTTGTTCCCTTCTCATTAGCGTTAAGAAAATTCAAGGTTAACAAAGCATTATGTAACCTATTTCTGGGGGTGTTTTCAACCCCTTTCTGTTTGTTCAACATATCCTTTATAGTTCGATTTGATCTTTCTATGACTGCTTGACCTGTAGGATTGTATGGTATACCTGTAACATGCTTGATATTGTAATAGTCAAAAAAACGTTTCATTTTCCTAGAGACATAAGCAGGACCATTATCTGTCTTTATTTGTGTAGGTATACCAATGATAGCCATGACTTCTAATAAATGAGTGATTACTGAATCAGCTTTTTCTGAACTTAAAGCAGTTGCCCACTGAAAGCCTGAATAAGTGTCATGGTGTGATGAACATATTTCAATTTGTCAAATTCTGCAAAGTGGAACACATCCATCTGCCAGATTTCATTCCTATGGGTGCCCTTTGGATGAGCCCCTGCAGGCAGTGGAGTTTGGTTATAGAAAGAGCAAGTAGGGCATTTCTTTACATTCGTCTTAGCTTGTTGCCATGTAATAGAAAACTCTTTCTTCAAACCTTTGCTATTAACATGATGTTTTTTATGACATTCAGAGGCTCGTAGCACACTACCAATCAATAACTGATCATTGTCTGCATTACCTTGTGCTAGAGGCCCTGGCAGACCCGTATGGGATCGGATGTATCTTATGTACATAGGGCAAATCCTGTTCCTGATCAAATCTTGAACCTGGATAAACAATGAGGTTAGTTCTGTATCATCAGGTATAAATTCTGCAGTTTCAATATGTAAAATAACTCTTTCTGCATATTGTGAATTGGTAACTATATTAATAGGTTCTTTAAAACCCATTAGCACCATAAGAATGGCATAAAATTCTGCCTTCTGGACAGAATCATAAGGACTTTGTTCCACCTTACCCAATTCTTCTGATTTGTAACTTGCCTTCCCTCTTTTATTGGCATCAGTATAGAATGTACGGGCTCCAGTTATTGGAGCATCACGGACGATTCGAGGAAGGATCCAAGAATTTCTCTTTATGAAGTTAAGCCTCTTGATTTTTGGATAGTTGTTATTAATGTCTCCCAAAAAATTAGCACAAGCTCTTTGCCATGGTTCATTATCTTCCCATAATTTCTTTAGTTCATCAGCAGTGAAAGGCACTATAATTTCTGCTGGGTCTATGCCTGCTAGTTGACAAAGTCTCAGCTTGCCTTTTATAATTAACTCAGAGACTTTTTCCACATAAGTTTTCAGTTTCTTACTTGGTTTATGTGGTAAAAAGATCCATTCCAAGATAATATCATCTCTCTGCATTAAAATTCCTGTAGGAGAAATTTTTGATGGTAATATGATGAGAATACAATCGAGCTCTGGATTCACCCTGTCCACATGTGCCTGTTGTAATTTTTCCTCAATCATTGTCAGTTCCTTTTCTGGTTCAGCTGTTAATTCTCTGGGACTGTTTAAGTCTTTATCACCTTCCAAGGTTTTGTTCAAATGAATTATTAGATCAGGTGTTATCCCAATAGCTATTTGTGGACTTCAAATGTCTCCTAACAGTCTTTGAAAGTCATTAAGTGTCCGTAGGTGATATCTCCTAATTTGTGCCTTTTGTGTCCTAACTTTTTGCAAACCTATTTTATAACCTAAATATAACAGAATATCCCTTCTGTATCTTTTCAGGAGCAATTTGTAATCCCCATTTAGGTAAAAGTATCTTTATTTCTTCAAACAGTCTGTTCAAGGTATCCATGTTTAAATCGGATAACAAAATGTCGTTCATGTAATGGTACACTACAGATTTTGGAATTTTTTTGCGTATTATTTGCAATGGTTGGTTCACAAAATATTGGCACAAGGAGGGGCTATTTAACATACCCTGTGGGAGGATGGCCCAGTGGTACCTCTTGGAAGGTTGAGAATTGTTGTAAGTAGGCACTGTGAAGGCAATTTTTTCTCTATCTCCTTTTTGTAAAGGTATAGTAAAAAAAAATCCTATAAATCAATAACTATAAGAGGCCATCCTTTTGGTAATAAAGAGGGCAAAGGGATTCCAGATTGCAGAGGGCCCATAGGTTGAATAACCTTGTTGATAGCTCTGAGATCTGTCACCATTCTCCATTTTTCTGATTTTTTCTTAACCACAAATACTGGAGAATTCCAAAGGCTGGTAGATTCTTCTATATGTCCAGCATCTAAATGTTCTTGTACCAGCTGTTCTAAAGCCTGTAACTTTTCCTCAGCTAAAGGCCATTGCTTTGTCCATATTGGTTTCTCAGTCAACCATTTTAGAGGCATGGCTGTTGGTATCTCTGAAGGGACTTCAATTGCTTGTTCATGTATGGCCCGAATGGCCGGTTTTCTCTGTTTGTAATATCTTTTAATATTATTTTCAGAAATATAGGCTCTAGAAGTAGCAGGAAGGTTAATTTGGGTATTCCATTATTGTAATACGTCATGGCCCCATAAATTCATTTCAATATTGGCTACATATGGCCTTAATTTTCCTATTTGTCCCTCAGCCCCTATACATTCAACAAATCTCGTGCTCTGTCTTACTCGAAATAGGGTTCTAATTCCCAGGATCTGAACATTTACATTCTGAAGAGGCCAATACGGATGCCAAGATTCTGGGGTAATGATAGTTACATCAGCACCTGTGTCCAGCAGGCCAATAATAAAAATGCCATTTACACACACTCTCAGCTTAAGTTTTTGATCATTTATAGAAGTTTGCCAAAACACACGTAACTCATCTTTCTGATCATTATTTTTTTTGTAACAGTAGGCATGGGCTTTACTAATTGTCTTGATGAGGCACATTCTCTGCAGTAACTGGAAATGACTGAACCATGTTTGCCATGGGGGCCTGTGAGCCCCCCTCTCATGTTTCTCATCTATATCAGGTTGCCTTGTTTATCCCTTGTAGATCTGCATTCATTCGTCCATTGTCTGCCCTTTCCACATCTTCTACATAAACCTGAAGGCTGAGTCCTCCTATTTCTGTTATTTCTAGAAGATGCATTATTATTATTTCTGAAAATCTGTTGTCTACAATTCCTTTTCATATGACCCATTTTGCCACAATTAAAACATTTGGTATTCTGGTGTCTCCTTTTACCACTGGAAATTGCTTCTTCTACCCACACTTCAGTGCCATAATCAAATGTCTCAACATCCAGTGTATGCAAGACCCATTCTTCCAAGGGTGCTGATCTGAACTTTAAAGGCCCCGAAATCTTTTTGCATTCCACATATGCATTTTCATAAGCCAAAGTCTCAATCATTATATGTCTTGTGTCTGGGTCTGATATCCCTATTTGCACAGCCTTAGTAAGTCTTTGTATAAAATCAGTAAAGGGTTCTCTCTGACCTTGTTTAATGGTGACAAATGAATCCATTTTCTGTCCTGGGTGTTGTACCCTGTCCCAATCCCTTAAGGCTGCTTTCGTGCACATGAAGAGTGTGTTTTCATCCAAATTAGCTTGTACTTGAGGGTCGGAAAAGAGTCCTTCATCTAGAATTTTATCTAGGAAAATGTCACTTCCCTTCACTTTTTCTTGCTGTTCTAAAAGTCTAGCCTCTTGCCTGAATAAGCATTTCCATTTTAATTGCGGCCCACTCTCAAGGACAGCAGAGGTCAGTTGAAACCGGTCAGAGGGGGTAGCTCTGCTTGTTGTGGCCCAAGATTTTAGCATCTCTATAACAAAAGAGGCATGCATCCCAAAAGTCATGACAGCCTGTTTAATTTCTTTGAGATTATTCGTATGGACAGGCTCCCATGTATCTTCCTTGATGACCCTAGGGTTTCTGGAACGAATCACCTTCTCTGTTGTTATTACTGGAAAGGCAGGTAGAGCTGTAGGTAGAGCTTTGTGGACATTGTACCGGAGGGACAGGTAGAGCTGTAGGTAGAGCTTTGTGGAAATTGTACCAGAGGGATTTACCCACAGATGTAGTTAAAATTTGCCTTTCTACCGTTTGTTCTTCTTCATCAGAAATTAGAAATTCCTCAACCTTTTCAATTCTATTCACCACTGCCTTCTGCAATGTCTGTATCTCCTATCCAGAATTATGTTCCAAAGCCTTCATTGAGAATTCTAAAGTATGAAGTTTGTCCATTAGAGATAAGTTCTCATCTTTAGACATAATTTTTATGGCATAAACCGTGCCTTCTTGTATTGGCAATCTTTCTGCCAATCTCTCATAATCTTTAGACAAAATTCGATTGTCATATTCAACAGTTTTGATTCTCTCAGTGAATGTTTCAGTCCCTTTCAGAAAGTGAGTGTTGAAATTTACGATCCACCTCAGCTATTCCTTCTTCCATAGTAATGAATTTCTCCTTATTATCAGCCACTAATGTTTCAGTTCCTACAGAAAGGGATTGGAGTTTACGATCCAACTCATCTGTTCCCTCTTCCATAGTAATGAATTTCTCCTTAATATCAACCTGAACCTTTTCTAAATTTTACTCAGTCAATAGAGTCTTGTTAAAGAAAGATCTGTTATCTTCCTGTAGAACTTCAAACTGATTCTTGAGAAGATCATTTTCATGCTTAATAGTTTTTAGCCATTCAACCTCGGCCTTAAGAATCCTGGATTTGTCTCCAATAGTTTTTAGCCATTCAACTTCTGTCTTAAGAATCCTGGATTCATCTCTTAATGACTCCATCATACTTTTGTTGTCAAACCATCTAAAACCAACGAAAACTACTAATCCCAGAAAGATCCATAGATGTGGGGTGCTAGACACCTCTTGTAAGATCTCCCACAAGGCACACTCAAAAAGACTGTTAAAGTCCTGAATAGTAATATTCTCAGACATTTTATTTATTAAAGAAAAAAATTTACCTGCAATGACTGGTTCCTGCCAGTGGTGGCAGAAAAGTCCACTTGAGTCCACGTGGAGAGCCAGTCTGAAACAACGCAAAACCAAAATTTATTGTTCTGGCTGAGGAGTTAGAGTGGGTAGATTTGGTCTGATTCAAAGTGACCCCTTCTATTCTTATGTTTGGTCTTTTTATTGTGTCCCATATTTCCTGCATCTTTTGTGATGAGAATTTGTTGGCTTTGCTGTTTTCTTTGATCAGTGCGTTTATTTTCTCTATGGTATCCTCAGAATCTGAGATTCTTTCTTCTATTTCTTGTATTCTATTGATTATGCTTGTTTCTGTAGGCTCTGCTTGTTGACCTGGATTTTCCATATCTAGCTGGTGCTCAGCTTGTGTTTTCTTCCTTGCTTCCCTTTCAGTTTTCAATTCTTGAACTGTTTCCATTCCCTGTTTGATCATTTTTCTTGCTTTCCCAGGGTATAATGTATCTGTTTGATCGTTTTTTCTTGGTTTCCCAGGGTATCATGTACGTATTTACTCATTTTTTCAAACTTTTGGTTATACTTCTCATCCATTTCTATAAGGGCATTTTTCACATGTTGTTTAATGGACTCTATTGCTTTCATAAAATCAATTTTTTCCACTTCTTCTGTATTAGGGTGTTCCAGTCCATCTGTTGTAAGATCATTGTGTTCTGGTGTTTTCATGTTGTTTTTCAGATTATTGGGTGAATTCTTGCCTTGGCGCCTGCCCATCTCCTCCTATCGAAGCTATCTAATGGGTCTTTTAAAACCGGATAAGGTTTCCCTGTTGGCCAGGGGCTCCTCTTACAAAATGCTGTTGCTGTTTCCTGGCTCCTGCCAGGGGCCAAGTTCCCTCTCACCCCTCAGAAGGGTCTTCAGGAACAGGACCCGGCTCCTTCCTTGCTAGGGATCTCACCAACCAAAGGCCTACCTCTTTGCTTTAATTGTAGTAGGGCAATCTGCTCTTGGTCTTGTGCGCAGGTCCCCGCTGTCTGCCACCACCTGTGCTGGTGCTCTGCCACCCTGCCTGGGCCTGGTTGCGCTGGTCGGTGCTCTCCTGCCCCACCTGTGCCTGCTTGTGCTGTTCGGTGCTCTCCCGCCTGGCTCTGCTGCCCTGCCTGGGCCTGCTTACCCCAGTCGGGGCTCTCCCGCCCCACCTGGGCCTGCTTGCACGGGGCAGGTCGTTGCTCTGCCACCCTGCCTGGGCCTGATTACCCTGGTCTGTGCTCTCCCGCCAGGTTGGTCGGTGCTCTGCCCTACAGTTACCCTGATACAAAAAAACACACAAAGACCCAACCAGGAAAGAGAATTACCGGCCTATCTCACTCATGAATATTGAAACAAAAATTCTCAATAAAATACTAGCAAACCGAATTCAAGAACACATTAGAAAAATTATCCATTATGATCAAGTAGGCTTCATCCCAGTGATGCAGGGCTGGTTCAACATACGCAAATCTATCAACGTAATCCACCATATAAATAAACTGAAAGAAAAAAAAACATATGATCATTTCAATAGATACTGAAAAAGCATTCAAAAAAATTCAACACTCCTTTATGATAAAGGTACTGGAGAGACTAGGGATGCAAGGGTCATACCTAAATATAATAAAAGCTATTTACAGCAAACCGACAGCTAACGTTAAATTAAATGGAGAAAAACTCAAAGCCATCCCACTAAAATTAGGAACAAGACAAGGATGTCCACTCTCTCCATACCTCTTCAATATAGTGTTTGAAATTCTAGCAATAAGACAACATAAGGGGATCAAGGGGATTCATATTGGAAAGGAAGAAGTTAAGCTTTCGTTATTTGCAGATGATATGATAGTATACATAAGCGACCCCAAAAACTCTACCAAAGAACTCCTACAGCTGATAAACACCTTTAGTAATGTGGCAGGATACAAGATCAACTCCAAAAAATCAGTTGCCTTCCTATACAACAAGGATAAAGAAACAGAGAGGTAAATCAGAGAAGCATCACCTTTCATGATAGCCACAAAGAGCATAAAATATCTTGGGGTAACCCTGACCAAGGAAGTGAAAGATCTATTTGACAAGAACTTTAAGTCTTTGAAGAAAGAAATAGAAGAGGACACCAGAAAATGGAAGGATCTCCCTTGCTCTTGGATTGGGAGGATAAACATAGTAAAAATGGCAATTCTACAAAAAGCAATCTATAGATTCAATGCAATCCCCATCAAAATCCCATCAAAATTCTTCACAGATCTGGAGAAGACAATAATCAACTTTATATGGACAAACAAAAAAAAACCCAGGATAGCCAAAACAATCATATACAATAAAGGAACGTCTGGAGGCATTACCATCCCTGACTTCAAACTCTATTACAGAGCAACAGTATTGAAAACAGCTTGGTATTGGCATAAAAACAGAGAAGTTGACCAATGGAATCAAATAGAAGAACTGACTTTAACCCACAAACCTATGAGCACCTGATTTTCGATAAAGGAGCTAAAAGTATACAATGAAGAAAAAGAGAGCATCTTCAACAAATTGTGCTGGCACAACTGGATGTCAATCTGTAGAAGAATGAAAATAGATCCATATCTATCACCATGCACAAAAATCAAGTCCAAGTGGATTAAAGTCCTCAATATCAGTCCACACACACTGAACCTGATAGAAGAGAAAGTGGGTAGTACTCTACAACATGTGGGCACAGGAGACCACTTCCTACGTATAATCCTAGCAGCACAGACAGTAAGGGCTTCATTGAATAAATGGGAACTCCTGAGACTGAGAAGCTTCTGTAAAGCAAAGGACACTGTCGCTATAACAGAAAGGCAACCCACTGACTGGGAGAAGATCTTCACCAACCCTGCAACTGACAAAGGTCTGATCTCCAAAATATATAAAGAACTCAAGAAACTAGACCGTAAAAGGCTAGTCAACCCAATTATAAAATGGGGCACTGAGCTGAACAGAGATCTCTCAACAGAAGAAGTTCAAATGGCCAAAAGACACCTAAAGTCATGCTCAACTTCCTTAGCAATCAGGGAAATGCAAATCAAGACAACTTTAAGATACCATCTTACACCTGTCAGAATGGCTAAAATTAAATCACCAATGACAGCCTTTGCTGAAGAGGTTGTGGAGAAATGGGTACACTCATCCATTGCTGGTGGGAATGCAAACTTGTGCAACCACTCTGGAAAGCAGTGTGGAGGTTTCTCAGGAAATTCGGGATCAACCTACCCATGGACCCAGCAATACCACTCTTGGGAATATACCCAAGAGAGGCCTTATCATACAACAAAAGTATATGCTTTATTATGTTCATAGCAGCATTGTTTGTAATAGCCAGAACCTAGAAACAACCTAGATGCTCTTCAGTGGAAGAATGGATGAAGAAAGTATGGAATATATACATATTAGAGTACTAATCAGCAGTAAAAAACAAGGAATTCTTGAAGTTTGCAGGCAAATGGATGAAAATAGAAAACACTATTCTGAGTGAGGCAAGCCAGACCCAAAAAGAGGAACATGGGATGTACTCACTCATATTTGGTTTCTAGCCATAAATAAAGGGCATTGAGCCTATAATTCGGGCTCTTAGAGAAGCTAAATAAGAAGGAGAACCCAAAGAAAAACAAATAGGCATCAGGCGATGAAAGGAGACAGAGACAGAGACCCACATTGGAGCACCAGACTGAAATCTCAAGGTCCAAATCAGGAGCAGAAGGAGAGAGAGCACGTACAAGTAACTCAGGACAGCGAGGGGTGCACCCACTCACTGAGACAATGGGGATGTTCTATTGGGAACTCACCAAGGCCAGCTGGCCTGGGTCTGAAAAAGCAAGGGATAAAACCGGTCTCGCTGAACATAGTTGACAATGAGGACTACTGAGAACTTAAGAACAATGGGAATGGGTTTTTGATCCTACTGCACGTTCTGGCTTTGGGGGAGCCTAGGCAGTTTGGATGTTCACCTTACTAGACCTGGATGGAGGTGGGAGGTCCTTGGACTCCCCACAGGGCAGGGAACCCTGATTGCTCTTTGGGCTGTTGAAGGAGGGGGTCTTGATTGGGGGAGAGGGGGAAATGGGAGGCGGAGGTGGGGAAGAGACAGAAATCTTTAATAAATGAATAAAAAATAAATAAATAAAAAATAAATAAATAAATTTAAAAAAATGTGACTTTTTTTTAACTCCAAAAAGAATGAGAAACATTTATCCTTTAAATACTCCCTTAGGTTGCTAATAATGGAGAAACAATGTAATTGTGCATAGGCACAATTGAGTAAATTGCTAGCTAAAATGGCATTTTATAGCAGGCCAATCAACGACTTCATTCAATTTTCCTGCCTCAGTATGAAGAGAAACACCACCAAACATTAACTTAACTCTAACTTAAGACACAGAATTACTTTTTTTTAACACATTGCAGACTATTTACTCTTGTGTTCTTGATTCATTCCACCCCTATTAGAAAAGCCCTAAGTTTGAAACATAATACTACTATTGAGACACTTATTTCCCAAGAGTGGCTTTAGTGATTGAAACCCACACATTAGAGAACTGCTAACTAAAAACAAATTATCTTTTCATTATGAGCATCCTTGCCTGGATTCTTAAATTTCATATATAGTTTGTCCTTCCCACATTTTTCTGTTTCTCAAGGTTTTATAAGTGCTCGTTTATGTATAAACTTGCCAAACTAATTTAATGAACTGTATCTTAGTGCAGAAATACTAATTCATTCTAGCCAACATTACATGAGAACTTGTTTAAGACAACTTTTTCTTAATTTATATTTCATAAAATGAAGTGAAGACTAAGAACTTTCATGAATATAGCAGATATCCCTTTTCCATGAACCCTATTCAGTTATTTTCTGTCCCTCTTTCTTTTTTTAGGAAGCATTTAATATATTTACAGTTAACAGTAGCTTAAATATGAAATAAATTTAATTATATTTTTGTTTCAGTGGTTCCCATTTTCATATTGATTCAAGATTTATAAAAATAGCATTTTCCCATGTGCTTTTAAAGAAATCATTGTACTTCCTTAATTTGTCTTGTATTTCTTGCAAAAATTTCACTTGTTTGCCTATTTGTCTATACATTTATTTTATTGTAAATTCCACACTAAAACATATTGATTTTATTAATATATCTATTTAAATTAAAGTTGACACACAAATTAAATGGGTAAACTTCCCATGCTTGATTTTTGTGTACCGATTTTCTATTTACAAATATAAACATGGGTAATATTTGAACTGATAGAAAAAAATAACAGTAAGAATGTATACGGATACTGCTCATTCATTTTTCAACTTCTCAGACACATATAATCACACAGAAACTATATTAATTAACACTGCTTGGCCTATTAGCTCAGGATTCTCATTAACTAACTCTTACATTTTAAATTATCTATGAATCATTGAAACTTTTTCTGACAAGGAGCACCTTTTTTTAATGCTAAGACATGGCATCGCGGAGACATGTTCACTAACCCTGTGAGCCATACTCACTGTTCCTGCTCCAGAAACTCAACAAGTCTATGTTGTCATTAATCAATTAGTTCCAAGCATCTCACAGACCCAATTTAAGTGAAGGACCTCCAAAAACTGCCAGAGTTTTATGCTACCAACATAAACTAGGAAGCTGATTATTAAATAAACGGTTCAGTTTTATAGCTAGAGATGTGTCAGCAAGACTTCTCTTAAAGGAGCTGTACCTCTGCTTGCCTCTAGAAAACAAAGACTACCCGAGAAAATACTGCTACCAAGAAAGACTGCTTACCTCTGCTCTTTTGTGTCTAGAGTCCCTTCCCCAAGTTCTCTCAGGTTGTATGTGGATGCAGTTGTCTCAGGGTTGCATGCCATTTTGTAAACCATTATTGTGCCTTCATTTCCCGGTTGCCCAGAACCAAATAATCACACAGAAACTATATTAATTACCATACTGCATGGCCTATTAGCTATCCTTTACATCTTACATTAACCCATTTCTATTAATATGTGTGGACTATAAGTAAGGTTCAAATGGTGTTATCTTTCTCCTTCAGCAGCTACATGATTTCACCCTGACTCTGCCTGCTCTCTCTATATTTCTCTTCCAGCCTGGTTATATTCTGCTAAGTCATTGGCCAAAACAGCTTTCTTTTTAACCAATAAAAACAACACATATCCAGAAGGGCATCCAACATCATAAGAAGAAAGAAAAATATAAGAATAAAATGTTACTCATCATAGTGAATTCTTTATCATATTGTCTCTATTAGAATACACTAACAGAAGATTTTTTGACACAACTATTAAGCATGTGTTATGTAATCTGCAAAGGAATGTAGCCTTAAAATGTACAGCATTATGGCTTCTCTTGTTCCTGAAAAGCACCAATAGTTTATCATTGGATGGTACAAACCTGTTATGCAGCCCTGAGTAATTTCTTGCACTGAGTATTGGAAGAGGAATTTGTAAATCAGAAATTCAATGGATTTCTGATAATGTCTAATTTCATTGACTGCCATTACACCAGGCCTGCAATCTGAGTTTTCTCCAATTAAATTAGAGAGTATCATCATTGCAGAGTTGTTTTGATGCCTTTAGACAGAGTCTTGTCATTCACAAATTTGATGTAACCCCATGAGGCCATGTACAAGTGATGCCCCTTTTTTCCTGCCTTCTAAGAGATTAAATTACTAGAACAAGACAATAGGCACTGAAAGACTTTTCTATAGCCAGATGTGTCCTGGGTGCTTTCCCAGACATTAGTTTCCAGGGAGCTCATTTGGAATAAGCACTGTTTTTTTCCTGTTGCAGTTCAGAGAGGGAGCACTTATGTTGGAGACTGGCCACAAAGACATTGGAGGCTCCACTACTTCTATTTTGTAGTTTCAAGACAAAATTCAAAGATGATTTTATAAAAATATCATATGGGTTTCTCATGGGAGGCTGACTAAGTTTAGTAAGCTAAAGGCATAAAAAAGATGTGTCTTTGACTTTGTATCATAGGAAAGATTGCATATTTCCTTTAATATTTTTGTACTGTACCTTATCAGTAAGCAGAAATCCTTTAGCCTTTTATGCTGAAGTATTATATGTGGAGCAAAGAATTTGCTAAGTTTAGAACACTCAGTTAATATAATACAACCCAGAGGTTTGACTTAAAGTTTAGTATAATTTTAAAAATACAAATTATTCCAAATCAGATGTAATAAGTCATTTTTAGAATAGAAATAGTATAGGGGTGTTGCATAAAAATGTGCAAACTACATTAGGAATGTAATTGATAATTATGTATGTCTTTCATAATATTTTTCTGAATGAAATATGAAAGTAGTCTGTAGAATTCTGTATTTGTTTATTAAATTTACCACAAGATTTATGTCTAGTATTTTAATATGGGAGTCCCCTCTTTGTGGTGTGATTACTGTTAATGAATGAAGAAACTGGCTTGGCCTCTTGATATGGCAGATTTTAGCTAGGTGGAGAAAGCTGGACTTAATGCTGGGAAGAAGAAGGCAGAGTCAGGGAGATGCCATGAAGCCACCACCACCAGAGATAGACATGCAGAAACTTTGCTGGTAGGCCATGACCTCATAGTGATGCACACATTAATAGAGGTGGGTTAAATTAAGATGTAAAATTTAGTCAATAACAAGTTAGAGCTAATGGGCCACACAGTAATTTATATGACACAGTTTCTGTATATTTATTTCAGTTCTGCTTGGCTGGGATGAACAAGCCACATCCTCCTGCAAATTGGTGCCCACATGTCCAACTAAATCCATGTAGAATCTGAAAGGACTTGAAAAGGAATTCTAGACAAAAAATACAAAGTTTAACATAGCTGGTTGCTGTTTGTTGGTGACATGCCATGGCTCCTTTAAGAGAAGTTTTCCTGACTCAGCAGCTGCAGCAGAATAAAAGTCATGCCATTATGAAATGCAGGCTTTTTGGGTCATGCTGCCAACACTACCTCAGGCTATTTTGGGAGAGTGAGCATTTGAATGGGGTTTGTGAGCAGACTGCTGCAGCTTGCTTAATGGTGGTATAAACTGGCTGTATGCCTAGATATGGGGCATTGTGCATGTCTCTCGGAGGCAGTGAGCAGCTCAGCCATGCTGGACTATGCTGAGCAAGCAGGAATTATGATATATGTTATAGTAATAGTGCTGCTTATGTTTTAGACTGGGAAGGCAAGCAGGAAGTACCATGTAAATCATAATAATGGCACTGCTTAAGTTTTAAGAAGTGCTTAGCATTTGAAAAAGTGCTCCTGGACGTTAAATAATTAAAGATATGCAATAAAGACAAATACAGATAAAAAGACTTATAAATGTGTCACAGTGTTAAATAAATATAGGTAGGCTTGAAAGAAACAAAGGAGTATAGAGAGTTGAAAAAGAAGAAAAAAAGCTTTAAAGAGACAGAGTATAAACAGTCATAGATTAAAAAGAATAAAGAGAAATAAGCCATGTAAAATGGACTATATACAAAGAATCTGTAATATATATATATATATATATATATATATATATATATATATATATATATAATTGTGTTTTCTTTGAATTTTTTGACTGTGAAGGGGCCAAGAACAAAAAAATATTTCATTGTATGGGCTGCTAAGATAAACCACCATATATATTATAAAGGTACCATTACTACCCAATTTGGGTCAATGGATGTATTACTTTCAAAAATAAATTTTTCTTTTGCTTTCACATAAGATGGGAACCTTTTAATTGCTTCCAGATTGGTGTGGTTTGATGGAACAAGACCTCTGAAGGGGTGCCTTGAATACCCCTTAAAGAAATACTTCACCCAATAAACAGCATAAAGAAGTTTGGAGAAAAGCTATGCCCATATTCCCAAATATTGTTTGTAAATATTTCTTTACATTTAAAGGGGGCTAGGCTATAGAGATTTGCGTTGGCAGGGATCTTAGTTTATTGGTACAAATTTAAGTTCAATCTTTTTATATGTATATTTCTGATCAAGATTAAGGTATTGTGATTGTATAGTTCATTTAAAATGTAATATATAATTAAGAAATATAAGTTAATAGATACTTATCTAGAATAGTCATGCATGTGGTCATATTAGTTAAATTTTATAGGTATAGAGAGATATATTTCTCTTAGAAAGGTATTTTTAAAATATTTCAGAGACCTTCAGTATATGACTTTTAAAATGTTTAAGAATTTAGAACTTTTCATGACAGTGAAAAACATTTGCTCCTGTCAGTACCAGTTACTTTAAGAGTATGGTGGGCATCAAAGTGGCTTCTTATAAAGCTGGTTAGCCATTTGGTCAAGAAACTAATATTGTTTAGATTACTTAACTTAACATGCAGGACCCAAAGAGAAATGGCTGCTAAAATTGCTTAAAGGTGAGACAATTCTTCAGAGTTCCTGCTTCATAAAAGAGTCTCCAAGACATTCTGCAAGATAGAGAAGAAAATGACTGGCAAACCACCAATATATGTGGAAATGTCTTTGAAATGGTACACTTCATGGAAAAGTCTGCTGGATACTATGGGCCTGTAGGCTAAAAATGGATGCCCAGAAGAACTTTGGGTGACTGTCCAGGCAGTAAGATTTCTGTCAATTCTAGAGTGTTGGAAGTTGCTTACAGTGTACTGCCTGTTTCCTTAGGTACTATTATATCCTTCTGGAGTCTTTGATGGAGTTTAGGAATTTAGTTATAGTTTTCCTTAGATATGATAACAGATAAATTACATATAAATATTATAATTATAATTCTTGCTTGCTAAATGTTTTGTTAGACATAATTTTCCTATTTTAAAGTTAAAATATTCCTTTTTATTTAAACAGAAAAAGGGGAGGTGATGTGGTAGTCCCCTCTGTGTGCTGTAGTTATCCTTAATGAATAAAGAAAGTAACTTGGCTTGTTGATAGGGCAGAGTTTATGTAGGTGGAGAAAACTGAACTGAATGATGGAAAGAAGAAGGCAGGGTCAGGAATATGCCATGGAGCCACTACTACCAGAGACAGACATGCTGAAAATTAGCTTTTAGCCCACGACGTCGTGGAAATGCACAGATTAATGGAGATGCTTTAAATTAAGATGCAAATGTTAGCCAATAAGAAGTTAAAGCTAATGCATCAAGCAGTGATTTAATTAATACAGTTTCTGTGTGGTTATTTTGGTTCTGGGTGGCAGGGAGGAACAAACAGTCTTCTCTTACAATATTTCTTTATTATGGTCTATTTAATTCTTTGACTTTTTGTTTTGAGATGTAAAAACTTTCTATTAATAAAATTTCAAGAATTATCTTATGCTAGGTGGTAGTGGTTGTGGTGCATGCTTTTAATCCCTTCTTTCAGGAGGCAGAAGTGGACAAATATCTGTAAGTTCAAGGCCAGCCTGGTCTACACTAGTTCCATGTCAGGCCCCAAAGCTATAGAGAAACTCTTCCTCAAAAAATAATTATCTTGTGAGATTTTTAAATAGTATAATAAAAAAATACCTGCACACACCTTCCCTGACAAAACTGCAACAAAAAATTATCATTTGCATTTTCTGGACATTGTTCTGAGGACATTCAGAAAATGGAAAAATCTTCTTGTGAGAACCTTCTAATTATATTTAAGAACCACAATTTTTTTTACTTGAACTATGCCTTAATCTATCTATTAACCTATGTTAGTGTGAAGCAAACAATAATGTGGTCCCTTTTACCCAGTCCCAAGTGGCTTCTTCAGTTTTCTTAAGAGCAAGAAGCTGATGGCCTTTTTCAAAATTATGCAAATATATGTGGTATTATCCCTATTCTAGAAAACCTGTTAGAATTAATTGATCTTATCTTTCCAGTCCAAAATAACAGATATCTCAAATAATTACAGACAAATAATAGTTACTGAATAATTCTGGTCTCATAAGGTTTTAGGAAGAATTTATTTTATTTCTAGTTTTTTTTTAAGTAGCACTAGAATTACTACTATTGTGATTCTTTTAGATATTTGAAGATTTCTGATAGAAGGTAGCAAATTCTGGGCTTTAATTTTATTAAATACTATATTTATTCTTCTGATTGAATATCATCATTAGGCATTTATGTGTTTAGAGTTATTTTCTTCATCTCTTTTTTCATTCCACAATGTGTTTATTTTAACAAATTTAGTGGTATATAGTGGTTCCTGATAGATTTAAGTGATTCCATTTATTTGTAAGGTGTCAGTTTTTATCTGATATTTTTTAGATGTTTTGTTGGGTTCCTGGTTTCCCTTTGTCATATTTTTGAGTTGATGTTCATAATTGTATTCCTAATATAAATTTTAACATTTGTACTCATTTTACTTTTAGTAGAAGCAATAATAAGTTATTTAAGCTTTATTTGTTTTTATATTATTATTTTGAGTTTAATTTTCTCTTAATATTTCTTACTTAAAGCTATGATTTTTTTCTATGTCATACCACAATTTTTATTTATTTCATGAATGTTTTATGACATTTCATAAAACTGAAAGATTTCTGTAGTTCAGAGTAAGCAATTAAAAAATGAAACTTACAATATATTTGACAAGGACCTGATATCTGACAGTGTTATAGTATTTACCTACTGTGTGTAACAAATTTGTTTTTTTTATTACACTACAAATAAGGTACAAATATAAAGAGTAAGGTGACCGTAAAAGAGATTATTTAAACATCAGGTAGTATGGTAATATGGATGGAAACCCCTGTGTCTAGATGAAGAATAGCAGTGTATTAAAAATCCTGAGAGAGGGAGACTTAGTCTTTCTCAGAGATAAGTCTTATAAAAGGTTATCAAATTCCAAGTGATCAGGCCTATAATAATAAACACACAAACAATACTTAACATACTTAATGGTTTACATTTATAAATTTTTCATTAATCAGGCTTGAAAACTAAATGGAGGAAGCTGCATTGACAAAGGGTATTTAGAACTAAAATATAACAGGATATAAAAAGCTGGTTTGATTGATGAAAGGATCTTAATATTTTATGGTAAAAAGTAATACCATAGCCACATGTGCTCAAGAAAGAGTTTACTTTGAACGTTTAGGGGTGAAAATGCTAAGTTGATATACACTGAATAACTGTGAGCCAAAAATGTAATCTACAAAAATTATAGCAATTCTCAACACACACACACACACACACACACACACACACACACACACACGCACAATAGTATACACATAAAAATAAAACACAATGATTCTAACAAGAATATACGTTCTATGGGTGATCTGAAAAAGTACCAAAAGAAGACTTAGTTTTAATATGAAATATTCTGGTGAAATAATAAAATAGAAACATAACAGTACTGGTATTTATTCTTGTTCTCTTACCTGAGTAAAGTAATTAAAAGGAAAAATCTATAAAACTGACAATAACTTTTATTTCTTTGGCATTTTTAGTTGTCTCTCTTTTTTTTACTAATTGAAAGTGGATGATTTAATCATATAGCAATTTCAGGCAAAGAAGATCATGTAAAATATCTAGATTTTTAAAATCATATGAAATAATAAAAGTGAAATTAATACACAGTGGAGAAACAAGAAAAAGATTTCTAGGGATGTAATATTACCATTTTTTAGTATTATTCTTTTAAGGCTGGTGTGTGTGTGGGTAGAGACAAACACAGGACAGACAAAACAGACACGGCAGAACAGGGTTAAGGAGAAGACACAGACATGCGGCTCCCACGTGGGTGCGCTTTAATGGGGGAGAGTAACACAATAAGGGACAGGTGTGCAAGACACGAGGGGATGGGGAGAGAGAGCGAGGCCTCATAGAAGCTCACTTCTTAACGAGAAGCGCAGGGGTATCTGGGGAAAATGTCCTGCACCTGCGGGTGCAGGTGTCCATAATCCAGGAGGAATCTGGGAGCTGTAGTTTCCAAAAGGAACAACATTCACCCTTTTGGTTTTATTAAAAAAATTGCGGGGAGGTCTTAAAGGGTAGGGAATAGGGGCGTAGCCTGGTCTCTCATGACTGCTTCCTGCTGGCTTTGGGCGTTGAGGGGTCCAGGGAGTGTCCGATTATTTTGACGGTGTCCTGTTGGTCATGTCTTGTCTGCTGGCATTCTGAGATGGTTGATTGTTCGATGATCTTGACAATGTCCTGTTGGTTATGTCCTGTCCACTGGCATTCTGAGGTGGCTGATTGTCTGATGATCTTGATGATGTCCTGTTGGTTATGTCCTGTCCGCTGGCATTCGGAGGTGGCTGATTGAAGATATCACATTTGTCTGGCTTTTCCTGAGTAGCTGGGTCATCGTTAAGATGCTGAAGACTGAATGTGGTACAGTATGTGGAAATTCCAGGGAATTCTGAGTGCTATATAGATTTTGAGAAATCTGGGAAGTAAACTCTGGGCTGTTATCTGACTGAAGAGAAGGTGGGAGTTCAAACCTGGGAATAATCTCTCGGAGAAGAACATCAGAGACTGTCTGGGTTCTCTTGTTAGAGGTGGGGAAGGCTGCAACCCATCCAGACATTGTGTCCACCAAAACCAGGAGATATTTAATTTTCCTGACTGTGGGCATATGAATAAAATCCAGCTGCCAGTAGGTTCCCGGAAGAGAGCCCCTGGCTTGGTGGGTGGGAAAAGGAAAGCTACGATATTTGGTCCTGGGATCTGACTTTTGGCAGATCTGACAGGAGGCAGTGGTGGCTTTTAGGAACCTGATATCCTCAGGTGTGGGTTTGATATGTGTTTTTACAAAATGAAGTAGGGCTTTTTCATTGGGATGAAAAAGCTGGTGTAGGTAGGACAGGATCTGTTGGGTGTTGGGAGGTGTCTGTGAGGCTGTGGGCTGTGCTGTAAGTACTCCCTGAGATAGTTGAGGCAGGCCTGTACTCTGGAGTGCTGCCATCTTAGCTGCTCTGTCGGCTCGGTTGTTTCCCTTGGAGACAATAGAACTGTCAGATTGATGAGACCGGCAGTGAATAATTCCTATAGCTTTAGGGAGATGAGAAGCTTTTAGTAAGTCCATAATATGCTCTGAGTTGGTAATAGATCCTCCCTTTGCTGTGAGAAGCCCGCACTCCTTCCAGATAGCCGCATGAGACAACAGGATATGAAACGCATATCTGTGTAGACATTTAAAGATTGTCCCATGGCTAACTGAAAGGCTCGGGTGAGAGCTATCAGCTCAGCCTGTTGGTTAGTGGTATGAGCAGGGAGTGCCTTTGCCTCAACTATCTCTGTGTCTGATACTATGGCATAACCTGCTCCGCAAGCCCTGTCACATAGAAAGGAGCTACCGTCCGTGTACCAGGTATGAGTAGCCTGGGAAAGACAGCTCTTCTTTATATGTGAGGGATGAGGTAGTAGGTCCTCTAGGACCTCAATGCAGGGGTGAGATGGGGAATCATTAGCATTAGGTTGAGGTAGAAGATTTGAGATATTAAGGGGTGGACAACATTGAAATGTGAGGCTCGTATCTTCCACCAGCGCAACCTGAAGGGAAAGAACTCGAGAAGGGGGCAGGGTCTGTAGGCCTTTGTAGGTTAAGAGGTTGGACAGGTTATGATGGGAGAAAACCGGAGTGGGTGCTCCGAAGGTTAGTTGTTTTGACTCACGAATAAGAAGTTCAGCAGCTGCCAAAGCACGTATGCAGGGTGCCCAGCCCTGAGTGGTGAGGTCCATCTTCTTTGACAGGTAAGCTACAGGTGCAAAGGAGGGTCCCAGTTGATGACCTAAGATTTCCAGAGCATAGCCCTCCTTTTCTGCTACATAAAGAGAAAAGGGGCGTGTTAAATCCGAAAGATGGAGAGCTGGGGCTTGGGTGAGAGCCTGTTGGAGTCTCCGGAAAGGTTTGGTGATGGGGTGGAGAGGGGCTCATGCAGGGAGCCAAGAGCTGCTTCATATAGAGGGCGGGCAAGGAGGGAGAAGGAGGGTATCCAGGAACACAGGAAACCAGCCACTCCCAGGAATGACAAAACCTCTTCTTTGGTTGAATGAACTGCAAGAGATTGAATTAGTCTTTTTCTGTCCAGGGTGATAGTCTTTTGTGTTGGGGTTATGGTTAATCCCAAATACGTTATCTGAGTGGTGGACAATTGGGCCTTAGAAGGTGAGACTCTGTAGCCTTTTTGGATAAGAAATTTAATAAGGCAGCAGTATCAGTCCTGCTGGTCTCCAAAGATGGGCTACACAGCAGGATGTCATCGACATAGAGTATCAGTCTTGATTCAAGGAGAGATAGTGAGAGCAGATCAGAGGCCAGAGCCTGGCCAAAAAGGTGTGGGCTGTCCCGGAATCCCTGAGGGAGGACGGTCCAGGTTAGCTGTGTAGAGAAATTAGTATCGGGGTCTGTCCAGGTGAAAGCAAAGATATTTTGAGATTGAGGGCTGAGAGGAATAGAGAAAAAGGCATCTTTGAGGTCCAAGACTGAGAAGTGGGAGGTCCCTGGAGGAATGTTAGACAGAAGGGCGAGGGGGTTGGGTAAGACTGGATGCAACGGCACCACGGCAGAGTTGATCAGCTGAAGGTCCTGAACCAAATGATAAGTTCCATTAGGTTTTTTGACAGCTAATATTGGGGTGTTAAACGGGGAAAAGGTGGGACGAAGCAACCCCTTTCTCAAAAGGTCAGAGATTATAGGTTTTAACCCTCTGAGGCTTTGGGAAGAGAGGAGGTACTGAGCTTGGGTGATGTAGTCGGTGGGGTTCTTCAACTGAATAACAACAGGGAAATGGTGTTTAGTGAAAGCGGGATTCTGGGTGTCCCACATGAGAGGGTCCACTTGGGAGGCTGGAAGAGGAAAAGGCATGTTAGTATCAGAAGATTGCGGGGCCAGGAGAAGAACCAGCTGTGTCACCGATGAATCTGGAACAAATCGAGTGGGGGATGCAAAAGAAATGAAGGCTCCCAACTTGGTCAGAAGATCTCTATCCAAGTGTGGGACTGGGCAGGTTGGTAAAACTAGGAATGAGTGAGTGAGAAAGATACCTCTAAATACACAATTGAGAGGTGGAGTTTGGTGAGGTAGATAAGGCTGTCCCCCTACCCTGACAAAAGGGGAGTTTGAGGGAGAGGTTGGCCCCCAGAATTCTCTTAGAACCGAATATGTTGCTCCAGTGTCCAAGAGAAATGAAATGAGGTGGCCCGACACAGTTAGAAATACCCATGGCTCTTGGTTGCAGATGGGCGTGGTGGTCGGGTTGTCGATGGAGCCCAGGAACCTTCAATCTTCCAGGGCCAGGCCCAGTAAGTCAGCCTGGGGAACCTCTGGGCCCTTTGCCCCCGCATCATCGAACGCACGAGGGCAGTCCATGGACCAGTGGCCCTCCCTGTGACATCTAGGGCAGGGGCCCCATGGGTTGCGATGAGGATTGGGGCACCCCTTTGCCCAGTGCCCTGCCTTACCGCACTTGAAACATGGGCCGGGTGGCTCACTAGCCCCAGGGGGCGGGGGGACAGCGCGAACAGGACGGGCAGTGGAGTCCGTCACCTCAGCTGGCCAGGCAGGTGCAGTAATCACGTGGCAGTGATTTCTGGCTTTGTCGTTTCTTGCATTGTAAGTCTTGAAAGCCATCTCCAGAAGCTGTGCCTGTGGAGTTAGGGGGCCCTTCTCCAAACATCTAAGTTTTCCCCTGATGTCTGAGTAGGACTGGTTGATGAAATGGGACATCAGGAGCTGTCTGCACTCAGTGGATTCTGGATCCTTGTTTGTGAACTGCAACATAGCTTTTGTTAGTTGTTCAAGGAACGCAGAAGGATTCTCCTTAGTATCCTGAAAAATCTCTGCGAGTTTAGAATAGTTTACTGGTTTAAGAGCAGCTTTGCGAAGTCCCACCATGAGGCAGGTTAACAACTGGTCTCTGGCCAGAATGCCACTGGGGGAATTATAATCCCAATGGGGTTCCTGGTCTGCGACCGCCTCTACTCCCGGAGGGTGGGAGGCCAAGGTTTGGTGTACCTCATCAGCGTACTGTCTCACCTGCTCCCAGACTTGTCTGTGCTCCTCAGGAAGTAGGTTATTAAATAAAATCATAAATATATTGTGAAAGGTTAGGTTGTAGGATTGGGTTAAATATTGAAATTCTTTTATGAAAGTGGTGGAGTCAGCGGTGTATGACCCGAGCAACTTTGAAATATGGGAGAGCTCTGATAAGGCGAACGGGACATGAATTTTCATTAGTCCCTCAGCGCCAGCCACTTCTCGCAAGGGTAGGACGGCAGCTGGCTTAACTTGGCCAGCGCCAGTCTCCGCTGTGGCATGGGAGCGCGTGATGGGTGGGGTGAAGGTTGGAGCAAGATGGCGGGCAGGGGTGGAGCCTGAGGGCGCTTTGGAAGACCGAAGGGGCGGGGTAGGGCATGGAGGGGACACTGAGGAGTCCGAAGACGCTTCCGGCTGCCTGTGGCAGAAGGAAACTGTTAGCTGTTTGTGCCTCCTGTTGCGGGAAAAATGAGATGAAGGTGAATCAGGGGAACTGGACACGGAACGGGAACTTCGACGGGGATGGGAGCATCTTGGGGAAAGAGATCTGGATCTGGAGAAATGTTTGGTTGGTGGGGAACGGGAGGGAGATCTGAGAGTGGAACGGTTAGAGGCATTACGTGGGGAAGATTTAGGTGAGTCCTTTCTGTGTCCAGAACCTGTTGAAGGAAGAGGAACGGGTGAGCTGTTGCCCGACAGGGCAGGGCGGGAAGGGGCGGTCCCTTGAGCCGGGGGAGGGGGGCGGATGCTCGTCCACCAGATCCATGGCCATGACGGGAGCAGAGGGCCCTTGCGGGGAAGACATTGCTAGGAACATGTGGGCAGGTGAGTATTGGGAAGTCGTACATGGATCAGTCTTTAGAGCCATGTAAAAGAATGCCATAATACACATCACTTCCTTCCATTTAGCTGACCGGTGACAGAAAGTAGCCAGTTCCCATAAGATATCGGGGTCAAATGAGCCCTGAGAAGGCCAGCGGAAATCACCCTGTAATTTATAACGGGGCCAAGTCTTGGAGCAGAAACGCATCAGCGTGTTTAATTTGATGGAGGGAATCAAAGCATGAGGCTTTAGGAATTCCAGGAGCTGACCAAGCGGGGAATTGGGGGGAATTGCCTTGGAATGCCTAGCACCCATGGTTAAACAGTAGAACTGACCGCAAGAGGCACACGGGGGTCACAGGCATCCGTGTGACCGCAAGGCCGTGTTATAGGCGAAATCGGCCTGAACCCAGCTACTGGCGGGAAAACAGACCCGGCTGGGAGGGGACAATTAAGCCTTTTTGGGGCTGCCCGCGCAGCCGAAGGTGCTTGCCCCGTTAGCAAGCCCGCATGTGAAGAAGGAAGAACAGAAGGGAGTAAAGAAGGCAGAAAGCTGGGGGCACAAAACCCCAGGCAGAAAGCTGGGAACACCAAATTCCCAGGCGCAGCTGAACCAAATTTAGCCGAGGGCAAAAGGCCAGGAGAAGGAAAAGGGGGTAGGCAACTCAACCCAGGACATGCCAGAGAAAGCCAGCCGGGCATTCTCTAGGCATAATGGGAAAGAGGACCCAGCGGGGTAAACTCACGAATTAGTTGGTGTAGGTCGGAGATGGCCGTGGTGAGAAGACGGAGGTGGTTGTAGGTCTTGGTCTCGACTTTGTGCCTGGGAAGGAGACCCCAGACTCCGGGAGGTGCCAAAAGCCTGGAGCCCAGGCCTCAGGTGGAGCGCCCGGGACAAAGAAGTCCCTGAATCAGTTCGGCACCAAATATTATTCTTTTAAGGTGGGTGTGTGTGGGGTAGAGACAAACATGGGACAGACAAAACACACATGGCAGAACAGGGTTAAGGAGAAGACACAGACACGTGGCTCCCACGTGGGTGAGCTTTAATGGGGGAGGGTAACACAATAAGGGACAGGTGTGCAAGACACGAGGGGATGGGGAGAGAGAGTGAGGCCTCGTAGAAGCTCGCTTTTTAATGAGAAGCGCAAGGGTATCTGGGAAAAGTGTCCTGCACCTGCGTGCGCAGTTGTCCGTAATCCAAGAGGAATCTGGGAGCTGTAGTTTCCAAAAGGAACAGCAGTTAGAATTGTGAAAATTAAGTATTATAATTCTGTCTAAAATCTAGGAACAATGCTGGGAAAATGAAAAGAAACATAAAATGACAGTGTCTCATCAAATATTTGAGCTGTCAGAAGAAATAACTACTTCAAGGTAAATACTGAGTGATCATATAGTATGTAATCTGGAGAGCAGAGAAATTAAGAAATTAAGGTGGAGTAGAAAGAGCCAATAGAATCCTGTCATAAGAATCTGTTGTAATCACAGAAATGTATGTGTCACAGGTGTAGTGCTTGAGAAAAGAGTGTAAGAAGGAAAGAAAATGAACGTAAACAATGCCTGAATAGGTATCAAATTTGATGGTAAGTATCAGATTTGGCATTTTAGAGGCCCCAGAACCCCAAGTACAGCACTCTCAAAATATTCATTTTATCACAAAAGTACTGGAAGAAATAAAGAAGTGTTGAAATTAACCATGTGAAAATGATTCATCTACAAGTTATATAAATACATATCACTTGATTTTTTATGAGAATTGGCAAAAGTCAAGGTCACTAAAACAGCACATTCAGTGTAAAGGAAGTAAAATGATTCAACAAACAGCTTGAGATATCACCAAAGAATTTTGATGCAAAATAAACCATAAAATATTCATTAACATGAAAAAAATAATTCCTTATAGACCCGCCTCATATAAAATAGTAAGGGAAATTCATTAGGATGAAAATGATGGTTATTAAGGAGTAATTTGATTCCTCTAAAAAAGACATAGGTAAAAATGATTCCAAAGTTATTTATAGCAGCAATAGAAGTGCATAGTCTCCATTTCACAAAAAAAGCATATAAATTTAATATTGTATTACAACTATAACTTTCATAAGAATGGATATATAATAAAAAATATCTAATCAAATCTATGTTTTACGGGGCATATAGTAAAGGAGGATAGCACATATATCCCGATGATCTAATATACAACTTTCCATATTTATTATTTCTTTCAATAAGAAATAAGTAAGTTCTTATGAGTGAAAGTTCGAAAAAAATGGTAGAAAAATCAATCTATATTTCTACATATGTAGAAATAAAATTAAAGTCTCTAAGCATTTTTCAACAATAAGCTCTGTATGCATTCCTATAAGTAAAGTAATATGCATTTTTTGTTTTTATATTTTGCGTTGAGGAGTCAGAAATTTTCTTAGGCAGCAAGATTTTATAATCTTGAATCCCTAAGATTCTGTACTTCTAGTTTGGACCAAACATAGATTTAAAAGTATAAAATGTCATGTCTATATGAGCAAGTTCAAATTTTTCCTCTCCAATATTTTGTAAGTAGTGTTAAATAATAGACACATGCAGTTTAAAAATGATAAAATCCATCTGCATGCAAAATTAGAGAAGTCACTGTTTTTTTTACTGCAGCGTAGTACTCTAATGTGTATATATTTCAAACTTTCTTCATCCATTCTTCCATTGAAGGACATCTAGGTTGTTTCCAGGTTCTGGCTATTACAAATAATACTGCTATGAACATAGCTGAACAAATGCTTTTGTCATATGATAGGACATCTCTTGGGTATATTTCCAAGAGTGGTATTGCTGGGTCCAGGGGTAGGTTGATCCCGAATTTCCTGAGAAACCACCACACTGCTTTCCAAAGTGGTTGCACAAGTTTGCATTTCCACCAGCAATGGATAAGTGTACCCCTTCCTCCACAACCTCTCCAGCAAAGGCTATCATTGGTGTTTTTGAATTTAGCCATTCTGACAGGTGTAAGATGATATCTCAAAGTTGTTTTTATTTGCATTTCCCTGATCTCTAAGGAGGTTGAACATGACCTTATGTGTCTTTTGGCCATTTGAACTTCTTCTGTTGAGAATTCTCTGTTCAGTTCAGTGCCCCATTTTTTAATTGGGTTAATTAGCATTTTAAAGTCTATTTTCTTGAGTTCTCTATATATTTTGGAGATCAGACCTTTGTGTGTTGTGGGGTTTGTGAATATCTTCTCCCAGTCAGTAGGTTGCCTTTTTGTCTTAGCGGCAGTGTCCTTTGCTTTACAGAAGCTTCTCAGTTTTAGTAAGTCACATTTATTCAGTGTTGCCCTTTAATATCTGTGCTGCTGGGGTTATGCCTAGGAAGCGATCTCCTGTGCCCATCTGTTGTAGGGTACTTCCCACTTTCTCTTCTATCAGGTTCAGTGTGTTCAGACTGATATTGAGGTCTTTGATTCATTTGGGCTTGAGTTTTGTGCATGGTGATAGATATGAATTTTGCATGCAAATGGATGGAAATAGAAAACACTATCCTGAGTGAGGTAACCCAGACCCAAAAAGATGAACATGGGATGTACTCACTCAAAATTGGTTTCTAGCCATAAATAAAGGTCACGGAGTCTATAATTGGTGATCCTAAAGAGGCTAAATAAGAAGGTGAACCCAAAGAAAAATATCTAGTTATCCCCCTGGCTATGGGAAGTAGACAAAATTGCCGGGCAAAAAATTGGGATCTTGAGGGTGGGGTGAGATGGGGGTAAGGGGAGATGGGGAGAGAAAAGTGAGAAGGGGAGGATGGGGGAACTTAAGGAAACAGGATGATTGGGATAAAGGAAGGTTGGATAGGGGAGCAGGGAAGCACAAATCTTAGTTAAGGGAGCTACCTTAGGGTGGGCAAGAGACTTGAACCTAGAGTGGCTTCCAGGAGCCCAAGGCGATGTCCCCAGTTAGTTCCTTGGGCATCTGAGGATAGGGAACCTGAAATGACCCTATCCTATAGCAATACTGACAAATATCTTGCATATCACCATAGAACCTTCATCTAACGATGGATGGAGATAGAGACAGAGTCCCACACTGGAGCACCATACTGAGCTCCCAAGGTCCCAATGAGGAGCAGAAGGAGGGAGAATATGAGCAAGGAAGTCAGGACCACAAGGGGTACACCCATCCACTGAGATATTGGGGCTGATATATATTGGGAGCTCACCAAGGCCAGCTGGACTGTGACTGAAAAAGCATGGGATAAAACCGGACTCTCTGAACATGGCGAACAATGAGGGCTGATGAGAAGACAAGGACAATGTCACGGGGTTTTGATCCTACTTCATGTTCTAGCTTTGTGGGAGCCTAGCCAGTTTGAATGTTCACCTTCGTAGACATTGACGGAGGGGGGGACCTTGGACTTTCCACAGGGCAGGGAACCCTGACTGCTTTTTGGACTGGAGAGGGAGGGGGAGAGGAGTGGTGGGAGGGTGAGAAATGTGGGAGGAGGGGGAGGGAAATTGATGAGTGGGAGGGGGCGGAAACTTTTTTTCTTTTTCTCAATAAAAAATTTAAAAAAAGATAAAATCACTACAGAAAGAACAACATACCAGGTTTTTCAAGGAGTGAGTTTGGTGTTAATTGAATACTGTACTGACAGCTTAGAGATGATGAAAATGTTCTGAAATTGATTGAAATTTCTGTAAAATTTTGAATTCTTTAAATGCATGACTTTTTAACTTTAAATGGCTATGTTGGTGAATAAATTATACCTAAAATATTTATATACACATTGTTTGAGTAACAGTTATTATTGCATTTATAATTTTTTTCCTTCCTTCTTTAGTATATGGATTTGCAAAATAATTACTATAAATACTAAGCTCCTTGTTTTTTCTATATACCATGCTTCTGAGAAATATATCTATATTTATGATTTTATGCTTGAGGACAATAGTGAACTTTACATTATTTATTAAAGATTTAAATTATGCTTTCATATATATAAACATAATTAAACAGGCAATGTTTAGAAAAAATATAATTATAATCCTCTCTTGAATTATTTCAATGGGAAGTAAAGAGGAATGACCCTGATTCTTCCTTTTTACCTGTTGAAGTAGACTGTGTAGGGAGAGCCCGCCTTTGGGGGCGGGACAGACTCGGGAAAATGTTTACGGATAAATTCGGGCGCGCAGACGCGGCTGCGCTTCCTGTTTCCTGTTTCGGTGCATCGCTGGAACTTTGGTTGCGTGAGTGTGCTATTTTCATTAAAGTTGTGTTAACTTATACCCATCTGTCTGTATTAATCCTCCCTCATCAAGACTGTATCTCCAGTCTAAATGAAAGAATCATTTTCACTAAGATGATTTATTTAAAGTATTTAAATATTTCAGGATAATTTTTGTGGAAACACCATTTAAAAAAAACATAACTAATTTGTGTTGTTGTCACTTATTCACTAGAAAAACTATCATTTAGATCACATTTTCCATGGCTCACTTACTCAGTAATAATGATTATGGTGGTTACTTACATGAGAAATTATAATAGTGTGGAGGCCCGAAACTGTGACCCTATTAACACCTGTCTGTTAATAGTTTAGAGATTGCTTAAAATGGTTGAATAGTTTATCTACATGTCCTGACTCAGATGTGTTTACTTGGTTCTTTTAACATTAAGGTGGATCATACAAGTAAATCCATTTCATCCTGAGAAAAGATCAGAATATGAAAGTGTACTTCTGTCCTTCTTTTTTTTTTTTGTTTTTGATTTTGATTTTTTTTCTGAGACAGGGTTTCTCTGTAGCTTTGGAGCCTCTCCTGAAACTAGCTCTTGTAGACCAGGCTGGCCTCAAACTCACAGAGAACTTCATGTCTCTGCCTCCAAAGAGCTGGGACTAAAGGTGTGTGCTACAACCACCAGGCTGCACCTCCTTTTGTAATATGAGGTTATGTGGGGAGAGACTGCCTTCTTGATACTTGCTCTAAGATAACATCCCTGCCTAAGCAACAGAATTCTAATTACTTGATGTCTCAAATCCAGAAGAAAACTAAGTTGTTGAATTGTCCTTTGTATCATGTTAAAGAAATATTTTGTTGCCTTGTTCCCCATTAGTATTAGAGTATGAAAGGGTATGGAAAATTAAAACAAAGATGATTTCAATATTCACTGAAATGTCCTCCAGGTATTAGTCTATGATATCTTGTTTATTATTTTTGACACATCTTTGTATTTTTTACTTATATTTCTAAATCCCCATGCCCTTACCCTGTCCAGAGGTATTTTTGTGGAGGCTGGTCCCTGACATAATAGCTCTCAGAAGCACTTCCTTGGAGAAAATATAATTCTTAATTGATAACAATATCCCAATTATCCCTTTTCTCAAATATCTCATTCAGGATGAAATTGGTTTATCTTATGGAAGTAGAGAGTCAAGTAGCAAATCTAATCTGAATATGCATACTAGTTTTACTGCTATATCTCTTTGAAATTATTAATTTGATTATAGTGTACCTATTGCCAAAGACAGAACCAATAGCTTCAAAGAGGATAATTTTTTTTGTATTTTTTTATTGGAAAAAAAAAGAAATTTCTGCCTCCACCCCACCTCCCATTTCCCTCCCCCTCCTCCCCCTCCCCCTAATCCTCCCCCCCCCCTCCTCCTCCCCCTCCTCCTCCCCCTCCCTCTCCAACCCGAAGAGCAGTCAGGGTTCCCTGCCCTGTGGAAAGTCCAAAGTCCTCCCCCCTCCATCCTGGTCTAGGAAGGTGAACATCCAAAGAGGATAGATTATAACATGAAGAATAAAATCTCCATAAATCTCCATGTAGTTTTGTTCATGAAACTGAATATCTCCATTTTTAAATTAAAACAGGAAATAATTAAGTTATCACTAATATCACTTGTGGAAATATTCTGGTTAAAAGATTCAAATTCTTCATAAGGTGTGTGTATGAACACTTATTTCTATCTACTGACATTTTAATGTTTTAGAAATTTTGAGATATGTATGAAATCTACAATCTCTCAAGAACTGGAGATATAGCTCACATTTTATTTATGAGGCCATGAATTTTTAGCTCCAGTACCAAAAAGGAGAAAGTAGTATATAAAATATTCAGACTGAACCATATTAAAATAACTATCAAAACATTACTTTATATAAACATATACTTCACCCAAAGTTACATATAAAATGCAAATAAACCTGCAAAATTCTATCATTATCTATTCTCATTAAAATTAAATTTAGACAAGGGAGTGACCATAGAGGGTGTAGACCTAAGCCAGAGATGTCTGCAGGTGTAGGCACAAGTTAGTGATCTCCAAGGTAGCAGGCCAGAGCCAGAGATCTCTGTGGGACAGGGTCCAAGTCAGGGATACCACTGGAGCAGGCCCAAGCTATGGATATCTACAAGAACAGGCCTTAGCCTGCAAATTCAGCTGGAGCAGGTACAAGGAAGCAACCTCCAAGGGAGCTAGTATGAACGAGAGACCTCTGTAGTCTCTGGCCCAATTCAAGGACTTCTGCAGGAGCTAGCCAAAGCCAGGAGCATCTGTGGGAACAGGCCTGAACCAGTAAATTCCACTGGAGCAGGTTTAAGCCAGTGACCTCAACCAGAGAAGATCAACAGCAACAACCTCCATAGGAGCCAGTAAAAGGGAGCCACCACTAAGGGAGCGGGCCTGAGCCAGAGACCTCAGAGGTACCAATGGTACATCAGTGACCTAAAATGGAGCAGGACCAGATGGGTGACCTCCACCAGAACAGGCCCAAGCCAGTGACTTCTGCAAAAGCAGTCATGATACAGTAACATTTGCCATAACAGGCCCAAGGCAATGACCCAGTGAGAGCAGCAACAAGAAAGCAACTTCTGTGGGAGCACACAAACATGAACCGAGGTATTGCAGAGTAACCCCTTGGAGTGCCAAGAAACCTCTGGGAACACGAAGTCATTTTCGTGATGCTGAGGTGACTGGATCCATGGCCCTGACTGCACCACAAGGAGCAACAATGTGAACCTTAGATTCACTGGCACCAAGAAGATTGATCACCAGAGATACAGTCCCAACTGAAGCAATCAGAGGAAAACATGCATAGACAAAGTAAACACCACAAAGAGAAGGCATGACACAAAAAAGTGGAAATAAAAGAGCAAGATTTGAAAAACCAAGCATAAATGAAGCAGAAGAAAATAACCTAAAAAATAACTTTAGGAGAATGTGTGAGGCCCTTAAATCAGAAATAAAATAGTCACTCAAAGAAATGGAGGAAAACACAAAAAAATAACTTGAAAGATACCAACAAATCCCTTTTTAGTAAACCAAAAAAGAAGTAAAACAAATGAAAGAAACTATTCAAGACTTGAAAACAAATCTAGAGACAGTAAATAAAACACAAACCAAGGGAATTGTAAAAATGGAAATTATGAGAAAATGATTGGGAACCAAAAATACAAGCATAAAAATCAGAATACAAGAGATGGAATAGAGAATCTCAAGCAGAGAAGATTCAATAAAGGATATAGACTCATTGATCAAAGAAAATATTAAATCAGACAAAAATTTAACAAAATATATCCAGTAACTATGTGACACAATGAAAAGAGTAAACCTTAGAATGTAGGGATGGTAGAAGGAGAATTCCAACTCAAAAACAAAGAAAACCTATTCAACAAAATCATAACAGAAAATTTGCTCAACCTAAAGAAATATATGTATGTGAAGATACAAAAGCTTACAGAACACCAAATAGACTGGATCAATTAAAAAGTCCTATCCCTGAAGGCATAAGTCACAAACAATCCCACATCAGTTTGGAATTAGATTATTAGAGAGGTTATTTATTTTAAGGGGGAAAAACTTACAGACTGTGCAGACAACAGTCCTCTGAACAATCAGGAATGGAGCCTAGTCGCCAGAAGCGGAGCCAGTAGCAGAGCCGGAAGCCAGAGCCAGAGCAGAGGGAAGTGGTGCTTTTTTTAAGGGAAAGAGAACACGCCCCAGTGGGCTGGCATCTCAGTGTCTATTGGCTGAAGGAGTGGAAGGAGCTCCCACAACACCTCCGCCTTTTGTTTAAGTAAGAGAGTTTTAAACCTACTATAAAATTATATACAATAAGTATAAATATCCTATTCTAACTAGCTTAAGTCTTATATAATAAATAACTTGGCCAAGTCATCAACATCATTGAAGATCTGAGAAGGGAAATAATTTTATGCAACAAATCACAGAGACAACTAGCTTCCTGGGTAATCACCCAAGGTCACATTTGTAGCACTGAATCAACCAACTTTGGCTAAGGCCCAACATAACTGACATACCATTTTCAAAGGCAAGAAACTTTTCAAAACTATCTTACCCTATTTTGGCAGGATATGATAGTCCTGTTTTATCCAAATACGGATACTCTGTATCTCTGTCAGTGGTTGAGGCATGGGCATTTCTTTGCCCAAAGGCCAGTTCTGCCAAAAAGAAAGGCTCCAGGTGCAGTGTCTTTTGTAACACCCGGTTTTGGTGTTACACCCTCGGTACAGTTCGCGCGCAGCTGTACCGAATGCGAGTCCAGGCAAGGACCTGGAGATTGAACAGAACACATAGAGAGACCAGGGTCATTCGGTAGGAGATCAAGCTAATGCCGTTTATTCAGCCTTGGGGAAGCCCTTATCTACCTAACTGTAGCACAAGGACCCCCGCCCAGGCAGGTGGGGAAATTACCATATCTCAAATTGAATGAATGCCCTGCGGCTAATCACCAGGCGGGGCAGGAGGAATACAGGAACTTAACCAGGTGGAGCAAGGGGAAAACAGGAACTAACATAATGCTAGTCATCTGACTAGAAACTATATGCATTTAGTCATGCTGACCAGAAATTGTCCTCGAGATGCATGCACCCCAGGAATAAGGGAGGCCAGGGCCCTACAGTCTTTGGTGCTCAACATTATCTTGGGAATAGATCAGTGTTGCCAGGAGCAATTGTGTCTCACTACCATGAAACTCTGAGTTCGATTAAAGGCCATTTTCTTCAGCTCTTTGAAGAGGTTGAACATTATCTATCTATACTGAATATAATCTCTATGCATCTTAAGAACCTGATTAGGCTAATTATAAATGACAAAATTAGATGACTATTGATCTATATAATTCTCAATACCTATATAACTTAAAGACTAAGACAATGAACAACTGTGCAATAAATGAGGACAATATGACCTCCAAATATAAACAATATACAAATATACAATGCACTATGGTAAATATATATCAATACATAAACAATATATAAGTATCTTAATCAGAGGTAGAAATGTTCACTGAAATATGGTAAATTTTTACAATATATATCAATACATAAAAAAGTTTTAAACAGACTTCTCTCTCCCTGCCATCTCTGGGCAAATAACATCACCCAGCTCAGCCTGTCTGGGCGCTGGGGCAGTATCCGGAGGGCAGCCGGGCGGGCGCGAATTCTTTTGTCCTCAGTAGCCTGCCTGCACCGTGCAGGTAGGCGCTTTGTTTACAAGCTACCCAACCAGCAAGGAGTGCTGATCTCGGAACCAGAAGAACCTTCTCGGGGTGAGTGAGTCTCTGACCCGCGGCCGCAGCCCGGGTCAAGGAACTATTTCCTGCAGGCCCTATACTCCTGCATACCGCCTCTCTCTTCATACCTAACCCAGCGTGTACCCAGAACCCTCCCTCACTTCTCTCTCCATGCCATCTCTGGGCAAATAACATCACCCAGCTCAGCCTGTCTGGACGCTGGGGCAGTATCCGGAGGGCAGCCAGGCGGGCGCGAATTCCTTTGTCCTCAGTAGCCTGCCTGCACCACGCGTGTAAGCGCCTTGTTTACAAGCTTCCCAACCAGCAAGGAGAGCTGATCTTGGCTCCAGGAGATCCATCATTGGGGCACCTAGAGAGCCATCACGGGAGAGTCCCATCACTGGGAAGTAACATCAGTGGGCAAGGAGACCTGATCCTGTAAAAGAAGATCCTTAGGGGAGCATTTGGAGGAAGAGATGGGCAGGCGCCAATGCAGGAATTCACCCAACAATCTGAAAAACAGCATGAAACCACCTGAACCCAGGGACCCCACATCAGGGAGACATGAACACCTTAATCAAGAAGAAGGGGAAAAAATGGAATCTTTGAAAGTGATTGACATCCTTAAACAGCATGTAAAAAACGCCCTCATGGAAGTGGATGAGAAGTATAACAGAAAGTTTGAAGAATTTAATAAATCAGTGAATCATACCCTCATAGAAATAGATGAGAAGTATAACAGAAAGTTTGAAGAATTGAATAAATCAGTAAATGATACCCTAGGAATCCAAGGAAAAACAATCAAACAGATAATGGAAACAGTTCAAGACCTGAAAACTGAAATGGAGACAAGGAAGAAAACACAAACAGAGGGCAGTCTGGACATAGAGAATCTAGGTAAACGAATAGAAACTACAGAAACGAGTATAACCAACAGAATACAAGAGATTGAAGAAAGAATCTCAGAAGCTGAAGATACCATAGAGAAAATAAGTGCACTGATCAAAGAAAACAGCAAATCCAACAAGCTCTCATCACAAAACATTCAGGAAATCTGGGACACAATAAAAAGACCAAACCTAAGAATAATTGGAGTTGAAGAAGGAGAAGAAGTGCAGCTCAACGGTCCAGAAAATATATTTAATAAAATTATAGAAGAAAACTTTCCCAACCTAAAGAAAGATATACCTATGAAGATCCAAGAAGCATACAGAACACCAAATAGGCTGGATCAAAAAAGAACATCCCCTCGCCATATAATAATCAAAACACAAAGCATACAGAATAAAGAAAGAATATTAAGAGCTGCAAAGGAAAAAGGCCAAGTTACTTATAAAGGCAAACCCATCAGACTTACACCTGACTTCTCTTTGTAAACCATGAAAGCCAGAAGGTCCTGGATAAATGTACTGCAGAAACTAAGAGACCATGGATGCAAGCCCAGACTACTATACCCAGCCAAGCTTTCGTTCACTATAAATGGAGAAAACAAAATTTTTCAAGATAAAAACAAATTTAAACAGTATGTAGCCACAAATCCAGCCTTACAGAAAGTAATAGAAGGAAAATCACAAACCAAGGAGTCCAACAAGGCCCACAATAACTCAGATATCTAGAGTCCCTTCACCAACACATCTCAAAGAAGGGAAACACGCAAACTCTACTACTAGAAAAATGACCGGAATGAACAACCACTGGACATTAATATCACTTAATGTCAATGGACTCAACTCATCTATAAAAAGACACAGGCTAAGAGATTGGATACGAAAACAGGATCCAACACTCTGCTGTCTACAAGAAACACACCTCAAACACAAAGACAGGCAACTACTCAGAGTAAAGGGCTGGGAAAATGCTTATCAAGCGAATGGACCTAAGAAACAAGCAGGGGTGGCCATACTAATTTCTAACAAAGTTGATTTCAAACTTAAATCAATCAGAAGAGATGGAGAGGGACATTTTATACTCATAACAGGAACAATTCATCAGGATGAAGTCTCAATCCTGAATATCTATGCCCCTAATGTAAAAGCACCCACGTACGTAAAAGAAACATTACTAAAACTCAAGGCTGCCATCAAACCGCACACACTAATAGTAGGAGACTTCAACACTCCTCTCTCACCAATGGACAGGTCAATCAGACTGAAACCTAACAGAGAAATAAGAGAATTAATGGAGGTAATGAATCAAATGGACTTAACAGACATCTATAGAACATTCCACCCAAAAAGAAAAGAATATATCTTCATCTCTGCAGCTCATGGAACCTTCTCGAAAATTGACCACATACTCGGTAACAAAGCAAACTTCCACAGGTACAAAAAAATATGCATAACCTCCTGCGTCTTATCAGATCACCATGGATTAAAGTTAGAATTCAACAACAAAGCTACACCCAGAAAGCCTACAAACTCATGGAAACTGAACAGTCAACTACTGAACCACACATGGATCAAGGAAGAAATAAAGAAAGAAATTAAAGTCTTCCTTGAATTCAATGAAAATAAAGAAACAACCTACTCAAACTTATGGGACACTATGAAAGCAGTCCTGAGAGGAAAGTTCATAGCACTAAGTGCCCACTTAAAGAAAACAGAGAAAGCACACATTGGAGAATTAACAACCCACCTGAAAGCTGTAGAATAAAAAGAAGCAGACTCTCCTAAGAGGAGTAGAAGACTGGAAATAATCAAACTGAGGGCAGAAATCAATAAAATAGAAACACAGAAAACTATCCAAAGAATCAATGAAACAAAAAGCTGGTTCCTGGAGAAAATCAACAAGATTGATAAACCCCTATCCAAACTAATCAAACGGCAGAGAGAGAATATGCAAATTAATAAGATCAGAAATGAAAAGGGTGACATAACAACAGACACAGAAGAAATTCAGAGAATATTGAGATCTTACTACAAAAGCCTGTATGCCACAAAACTGGAAAATGTGGAAGAAATGGACACTTTTTTAGATAAATACCGTATACCAAAGCTAAACCAAGACCAGGTGAACGATCTAAATAGACCTGGTAGTCGCGAAGAATTAGAAACTGTTATCAAAAACCTCCCTACCCAAAAAAACCCAGGTCCAGATGGTTTCAATGCGGAATTCTACCAGAACTTCCAAGAAGACCTAATACCTATACTCCTTAATGTATTTCACAATATAGAAACAGAAGAGTCGTTGCCAAATTCCTTCTATGAAGCTACAGTTACTCTGATACCAAAACCACACAAAGACTCAACCAAGAAAAAGAATTACAGGCCAATCTCGCTCATGAACATCAACGCAAAAATCCTCAACAAAATACTGGCAAACCGAATCCAAGAACACATTAGAAAAATTATCCATTATGACCAAGTAGGCTTCATCCCAGAGATGCAGGACTGGTTCAACATACGAAAATCTATCAATGTAATCCATCATATAAATAAACTGAAAGAAAAAAAACCATATGATCATTTCATTAGATGCGGAAAAAGCATTTGACAAAATTCAACATCCCTTTATTATAAAAGTCTTGGAGAGATTAGGGATACAAGCGACGTACCTAAATATAATAAAAGCTATTTACACCAAGCCGACAGCTAACATCAAATTAAATGGAGAGAAACTCAAAGCCATCCCACTGAAATCTGGAACAAGACAAGGCTGTCCACTCTCTCCATACCTCTTCAATATAGTGCTTGAAGTGTTAGCGATAGCAATAAGACAACACAAGGGGATCAAGGGGATTCGAATTGGCAAGGAAGAAGTTAAACTTTCGTTATTTGCAGATGATATGATAGTGTACATAAGCGACCCCAAAAACCCCACCAAAGAACTCCTACAGCTGATAAACACGTTTAGTAATGTGGCCGGATACAAGACCAACTCCAAAAAATCAGTTGCCCTCCTTTACACAAAAGATATGGAAACAGAGAGGGAAATCAGAGACGAATCACCTTTCACGATAGCCACAAACAGCATAAAATATCTTGGGGTAACTCTAACCAAGGAAGTGAAAGATTTATTTGACAAGAACTTTAAGGCATTGAAGAAAGAAATTGAAGAGGATACCAGAAAATGGAAGGACCTCCCCTGCTCTTGGATTGGGAGGATCAACATAGTAAAAATGGCAACTCTACCAAAAGCAATTTATAGATTCAATGCAATTCCCATCAAAATCCCATCAAAATTCTTCACAGATCTTGAGAGGACAATAATCAACTTTATATGGAAAAACAAAAAACCCAGGATAGCCAAAACAATCTTATACAATAAAGGAACTTCTGGAGGCATTACCATCCCTGACTTCAAACTCTATTACAGAGCTACAGTAATGAAAACAGTGTGGTACTGGCATAAAACCGAGAACTCGATCAATGGAATCGCACAGAAGACCCGGATTTTAACCCACAAACCTATAAACACCTCATTTTTGATAAAGGAGCTAAAAACATACATTGGAAGAAAGAAAGCATCTTCAACAAATGGTGCTGGCACAATTGGATTTCAACCTGTAGAAGAATGAAAATAGACCCATATCTATCACCATGCACAAAACTCAAGTCCAAATGGATCAAAGACCTCAATATCAATCTTAACACACTGAACCTGATAGAAGAGAAAGTGGGAAGTACCCTACAACAGTTGGGCACAGGAGATCGCTTCCTATGTTTAACCCCAGAAGCACAGACATTAAGGGAAACATTGAATAAATGGGACCTCCTGAAACTGAGAAGCTTCTGTAAAGCAAAGGACACTGTCACTAAGAAAAAAAGGCAACCTACTTTATGGGAGAAGATCTTCACCAACCCAGCAACAGACAAAGGCCTGATCTCCAAAATATATAAAGAACTCAAGAAACTAAACTTTAAAACGCTAAATAACCCAATTAAAAATTGGGGCACTGAGCTGAACAGAGAATTCTCAACAGAAGAATTCCAAATGGCCAAAAGACACTTAAGGTCATGCTCAACCTCCTTAGCGATCAGGGAAATGCAAATCAAAACAACATTGAGATATCATCTTACGCCTGTCAAAATGGCTAAAATCAAAAACACCAATGATAGTCTTTGCTGGAGAGGTTGTGGAGGAAGGGGTACCCTCATCCATTGTTGGTGGGAATGCAAAATTGTGCAACCACTTTGGAAATCAGTGTGGCGGTTTCTCAGGAAAGTCGGGATCAACCTACCTCTGGACCCAGCAATACCACTCTTGGGAATATACCCAAGAGATACCCTATCACATGACAAAAGCATTTGTTCAACTATGTTCATAGCAGCATTGTTTGTTATAGCCAGAAGCTGGAAACAACCTAGATGTCCCTCAGTGGAAGAATGGATGAAGAAAGTGTGGAATATTTACATATTAGAGTACTACTCAGCAGTAAAAAACAATGACTTCTCGAATTTTGCATGCAAATGGATGGAAATAGAAAACACTATCCTGAGTGAGGTATCCCAGACCCAAAAAGAGGAACATGGGATGTACTCATAATTGCTTTCTAGTCACAAATTGTGGTCATTGAGTCTATATTCTGTGATACTAAAGAAGCTAAATAAGAAGGTGAACCCAATGAGGGCTGCTGAGAAGCCAAGGACAATGGCACAGGGTTTTGATCCTACTTCATGTTCTGGCTTGGTGGGAGCCTAGTCAGTTCGGATGTTCACCTTCCTAGACCAGGATTGAGGGGGGAGGACTTTGTACTTCCCACAGGGCAGGGAACCCTGACTGCACTTCGGTCTGGATAAGGAGGGGGAGGAGGGGGAGGCAGGGAGGAGTGGGAGGAGGGGGAGGGAAATGGGAGGCGGGGAGGAGGCAGAAATTTCTTTTTTTCCAATATAAAAAAAAACTAAAAAAAAAGGATAGCTTACAAACTTTTGGTTGGATGTCCAATGGTTAAAGCTCTAGTGATAATATTCTTATGGGAGACCTTGAGCTGCTAGGTAAAATTCTTACAAAAAACAGTTTCCAATAGAGAGCTTAAAACAGCTGCCTAACAGGTACTCAAGCAGGTAAAGTATAAATCAACAGATAAAGTATACAATAATCAACAAATACAGTATATTAATTATAATTCAGCTATGGCAAGTGTGTATATTAAATGTAAAACTTATTCTACAACAGTTTTATAAAAAATGAGGCTTATGGCTAAATCTTATCAGTTTTGCTAGTTAAGATATTAAGCTCTTAATTTAAACCAGTAGCCTGTCTGATATAAAAGGACAGGATAGAATCTGGAAAATGGTTTAACAAAATTTTGACTATGATCAAGGTTTCTTATACTAAACAGTAGACTCATTGATAATTTTAAGATTGATTCCTGGATATTTGCCTTTGCTAAATTCAAAGGCCAAAAACAATGGTCTTTTCTCAGATCATTGCTACAATTTATGCACCTGTATTTTGCTAAAGTTATAGCAAAAAATCCCTTAAAGGATTTTATGCTAAATTTTACAATTGGCTCTTCCAATGGAGGAACTGCATATATGGCTAATAATAATAAAAATAGAGCATAACAAGGCTCCTTCAAAGCAACTCATAAAAGTTGCCAGCAGATCCTGATGCAAACGGATCTGGCTTGTTGACACCAAGCTGACCTTTGCTAAGACAAGGTGAAAAAGCCCTCGCAATGCATCATGAAAAAACCCGACCTATATATATTTGGGGTCGAGGATGTGATGTGCTTTTTTCACAGAAAGAAAATGAAATCTGAACGTGATGTCGAGGCTGCGGACACAGAGGAGTTCCAGACTTCCAGAGGTGATTGAGGAGAGATCCTTGGTCCGGTCTTCCCTACCCCCAAGAAAAGGAGTGCCTGCTGACAAAACCAGCTACACCACTCTGCATGGTGTCTTCCAGCCCCCAGAGTCCGGGGAGACCCGGCTGACATAAAGGCCAGGATGTGCTTCATGTACCTGAATCCAGCTCGCCTCACCCTGGCTACCCCACCTGTCCTGGAGCACAAATGCTAAACTGCTTCTGCAGCTTGAACTCTGGTCTGCTTTGGAGCTGAGTTGCAGACTAAACATCAGACTGCTTTAAACTTTGGGACACAGAACTCATTTTAATTAAAATATTAACCTCTCTTCACTTAAGAAGGGGGAAAATTGGGGGTTCCTGTTACTGTTGCCCAGAGGCTGGAACTGGTGGTATTTGATAACAACAATGTATGTCATTGTACTCCTACTGAATTTGAGCTAATGATATTTGTAACTGCTTATAGATAATGGGTAAAGTTTGACACATGTTGTAAAGTGTTTGGTTTTAATGCATATGTTAAAAATTTTGGATTTTGATCCCTTTTACACTGCCCTAATTTTTTGGCAGGAAGCACACGTAACTCTATGTGGAGTAGGCACTTAGGGAGGTGGTCATACCATAGGCCAGACTAAAAGGTGAATACTGGGTTGGGAAAAAGCGCTTTCTTCTTATCTGGATATGGAGTTATTGGTGCCAAAATTATATCATTATATCTTTTGTTTGAGGAGCTCTTCACAGTCTTTTCATTAATGACAGACGCAGGGGCCCAATGACGGGAGTTAGTGTGGATCCTCGCCTGAAGAGCACACCATACAGAGGTTGTAGAAACCGGCTCAACATGGCATGGTTCAGGTATGAGGGCGCTCTCCACATGGCCTAGGACAGGGTGCCCTGTGATCTGCTTACTTTAATCCTGCTAGATGCCTTTTATTTGAGGAGCTCCAAGGACGGGCGACTTATGGCAGGATAATCCCCCAACCTAAGGCAGGGCCCTGGGAACCCTAGGAAGGGTAAGGGGAAAAAAAAAGGCCTGGTCCCCACTCGACCTGGGAGTCATCGGGCACCCCTCTGTTCCCAGGAGAGATGGATTGCTTCACAACTCGAGAGGAGGGTCTCTCCTTGTCTCAGTCCCTTCTCCTTTGCTCTGACACCATGATTGACTCTGACTCGTGCTCTCCACATGATAGCTGCCTGCCTTTGTATGGGAGGGGGGAGGAGGGGATCTGTTGGGAGCTGTTTCCCCCTAGAGATCATTGCAGGAACCATCTCCCTGGGGAGACTGTGGGGAACCCCACACCCATGGTTGTACCTGGAATCTTTCTGTTGCCCCACACCCAGTTGAAGCTGTTAATGGAGAAAAATAAAATAAATAAAAAAAAATCAATATGTTTAGTCATGAGGAAATTGGAAATAAAAACTACATGATGATTGTCTAACTTCTATTAGATTGACTATAACTTTACATAAATTATAAGTATGTATAGAAAAAGCACATTTATTTATTAAGAATGGAAACAATAAAGTTCAGAATTATTTCAGCAAACTAAAAGTAGAATTACCGATTCATATATTCTATGTCTGGGTGTATACTAGAAGGGAGTAAACAAAATTTATAAAAGAACATCTGTTTTTAGTTTGTGTGTGTGTGTGTTTGTGTGTGTGTGTGTGTGTGTGTGTGTGTGAGAGAGAGAGAGAGAGAGAGAGAGAGAGAGAGAGAGAGAAATTTTCCATCCTGAAGATGAGTGAATAAAATTACACTTTGCATACTTATATACAGTGCATCATCTCGTCCATTAAGAATGCTGTTTCAATTTTATAGAAATTGATATGTATGATGCATCATGTTAAGTGAAAAGGTGATAAGCATAAAGATAAAAATTATTTATTTTCTATTATACATGAAAGCCAAAGAAGGAAAATAATGATGAAAGAAAAAAGAAGGAAGGAAGAATAGGAGGAAGGAAAGAAGGGAAGGAGAAAATGAGACCTAAATGGAAAATTGTAGTTTATAAATAAAGGAAAGAGATATATTAAAGGAAAGAGCAGTTGACCAGGTTAAGAAAATGACAGTTGGATAAGTGGACTTGATTATGACATAGGTTCATTACTGGAAAAATGATCATGGTATCTATTAATCAGTAAAAATAATGTGAATTAATTTTATAATAAAATACAAAAGCAATGTCCAGGTGGTGGTGGTACATGACTTTAATCCAAGCACATTGGAGGCACAGGCAGACAGATATCTGTGAGTTCAAGGTCAGCCTGGGTTACAAGAGCTAGTTTCAGGACAGCTAGTGTTTTTACACAGAGAAACACTGTCTTGTAAAGCAAAAACAAAAAAAAAGGTTCTCAAGGAAATGATGAATTATAGGGTCCATATAATGGTAAAAATCTTGGAAATGATGTTGATTCTTACATTCACAAAATGATGCACATTGAGACTATCTTAAGCATAACTAATGCCTCATAGAAAGATGTATATGTCATAAAAAATATTTGTGCATATATGAAAATCAAACAAAGTCATAAAAGCACAGGATAATGGCTACTTCTGGAACATTAGATGAGGAAGTATTTTAAAAGGAATGATACTGTACAACTAGTATAACATTGCAAATAAATGATTTCTAGAAGTCTATTGTGCTGCATGATGACTCTAGTTAATGGTTAGTTAAATTTGCAGGTGTAACTTTTAAATATGCTTAACATTTAAAGTAATGAACCTGTTTGCTTGGTTTCTTCATTTTCCAGAATACTCAAATATTATTGCAACTCATTAAATATTTGGCATGAACCATTTTAGTTTGTTAATCATATATTAATGTAACATACTACCTAAATAAAAAGTGAAATGTTTTTTAAGAAACATAAAGATAATTATTAACTCTAGGAAAATTAAAATGTTGTATTCAAATGAACAGTTATCTAAATTACCCCTTCAAATTTGTATTGTGAAAACTGATTTTTGGGGTGTATAAATAAAAACACAACTGGATTCATACATAGATGATTAAGAAAAATGCATATGTGAATTGCGGGTTGTACAAAAATGAGCAGAATCTTTATTCTCTGAGTTAGGAAGCAAATGTGTAATGTCTCAAGCTACAAATTACAGAATCATCAATAAATGATATTATTCAAGGCATCATTTCATGTACACAGAAATATATATATCTTGGAATAGGCAAATCAGTCCTAAAAATCAGATGTATTTTTTTTACAATGACAGTTTTTTTTTTTTGCTTGTATGTTTTTTGTTCGTTTGTTATTTCGAGACAGTGTTTCTCTGTAGCTTTGGAGACTGTCCTGTTCTTATAGATGAGACTGGCGTCAAGCTCACAAAGATCCACCCACCTCTGCCTCCCTAGTGCTGGGATTAAAGACTTGTGCCACAACTGCCTGGTTTAACCATTTCTTATAAAGCCATATTATATTTCAAATGTGTGACCATATTTTTTCTTTCTTTTTTCTTGATTTTTATTTATCTACAGTTTTCTCTGCTTCCTTCTCTGCCTCTCCCCTCCCCTTCAACCCTCTACCAAGGCCCCCATGCTCCCAATTTACTCAGGAAATCTTGTCTTAAACATATGATTTTTATTTGTTATTAATTATTACACCTGAGGTAATTTAGCATGGGTTAGTGGAAGTAGAAGCATAAAAAGAGATATGATACTCAGTTTCTACAATAATACTGTAGTTATGACTTATGACAATTTGTGATACTAGTAACAGGAGAAAGTATAAGAGAGGAGATAAGAAAAGATAAATTCTCAAGTGAATGAGAGTAACAAGACTATATAGGAACATCACAATGAAGTAGATTTCTTAACATCCTAAATAAAGCTATTAAAAATGAAAGGTATAGTAAGGCCAAAATATTCAAATAGAATGTAGGTTTTGGATTTCATGGTATTTCTTTAATTTTCTCTTATAACTAATTGGACAGTGAAGTATTGCTGATAACACATATGTCAAAAAAACTATTTTTGTTAATCAGATATAAAAATGTGATTTTCATGAATGACTTTAAAAATTGCAATAAATCTCTGAAGTTTATCACAGTATATGAAACAAGTATAAGGTTTCAGATGATACCATATTCACTTGTAGTAATAATTCATGTGTAATTTAATAAATAAAGCTTGCTGAAGATCATAGATTAAAACAACCATAGTGGGCAGTCATGCAGGCCTGAAATTGGTGGCACATACTTTTAATCCCAGTAGATACATTAGTTAACCACAGAGGACAGGTGGTGGTGGTGCACATCTTTAATCCTAGCACTAGACAGGTATATAAATTGGTGGAGAACATCTCAGTTCAGCGTCATTCTGAGGATTTGTGTAGGTAGAATCTCCATTTTATCTGAGATAAAAGTAAGTGCTAGTGGTATGCTCATTTGCTTTTTCTGATCTTCAGGTTGAACCCCAATATTTGTCTCTGGGTTTTTATTATTTATGCTACTATTCTTCATAGTAAAATTGATAATTCCTTAATTGCTTTCTATTCCTTGTATAAAACCATGATCTACAGAACATATATTCAGGATAATTGACAGATAGGCAGCAAATTTATTTGAATCATATTCATCCAGGATCCTAACTGCTAAAATTGAGTAATTTTTAAAAAGCAAGTTCTAATTTTAATTTAGTTATGATACTGTTTCTTCTTTTGAAGATTCTATGAGACATAAATAATGAAAAGAAAAAAAATATGGTAAAGGTTTACTGTTGATTGTTAGGATATATATCCTAAGACTAAGTATTAGACTCCAGTATGGCACTCAAGCACTACAGAAAATTCATTTTTCATAACATATGCTTCTATAAATAGAAATTAATGATGGTCAAATAACAGGACTGGAGATGAATCTAAGTGACAGATCAATTGCTTAGCTTTTGCAAGTGCCTAAACTGAACCATAGGCACTGTCATAGAAATAAAGACTAAAACTGGTTACATCACTGCTCACTATGCTAGAAACTAATAACTCTTATACCTTACAGAACAGACACAGATTGAAAAGAATGACAAAATAGAATAAATGTTTAAAGCTTGTTTTTACAAATTATTACTATGTAGTTAAAAAGTTGTTCAGAGTTATAAAATAGTAATATTTTTAAATTCCTTAAAGGGAGTCAAAGTGTGCAAGAACATACACATAAGAGATATGTTTCATAGAAATTCTCTGCTGAAAATGTACTTTTTCCCCACAGAAGGAAACCAGAATATAAAGCCCGCATGATGAATATTATATATCCCTCTCCTTATGACAGTGATTTCACATTGATAATTTAATTTTTTACATTATATACTTGCAAATATCTAAAATTTAACATTTTGTGTAATCGTGTATTTTTAATACTATAGATTCATAGAGATATATGTTAAGCTTTAAATAGAATATGTAATATTTAAGCTTAATGTCTTTTATGCTTGGAAAAGCAGAACACTTTAAGCTGGTTTCTGATACACACTTACCTGTATTTGTGTGCCTTTGAACTTGTGCTATGTGCGTGTGTGTGTGTAAATGTGTTTGTCTGTCTCTCTTGCTTGATTGCTTCTTTTGCTTATGTACTAAGTAAATTCCTCCCTAGTTCTAGAGTCATTCACTTCCAAGGGAAGATTTTGTGTATTGTGTTTGAGTATGGCATTAGAAACCATGGTCTACTGCTTAGGGTCTTAGATGAGGTCATCATTGTAGAATCCTGGGAATTTCTCTAGTGCCCGAACCGACCTTTCCCTGTATTCAGATTGATGACTATGTTAAATGTCACCATAGAACCTTCATCCATCACCTGGTAGAAACAGAGGCAGAGAACCACAGTGGCACAATGAACTGAGGTACCAATGTCCAGTCAAAGAGTGAGAGGAGTGATAACATGAGTGAAAAGGTAAAGAACATGATGAAGTCATCCACGGAAACAGCTTACCTGAGCTAATGGGAGCTAACAAATTCTGGTCAAATAGGGCAAGAACTAACATAGGAATAATCCAGAACCTCTGAACATAGGTGACAATTTTATGGCTGTGGGGCCACTGGCAGTAACACCAGGATTTATCCCTGCTGCTTGTACTGGCTTTTTGGAACCTAGTCTCTTTGGATAGATACCTTGCTCAGCCTAAATAGAATAGGGAGGGCCTTAGTCCTTCTGCAAATAAATATCCTTTACCCTCTATGAGAAGTGAATACGGGGTGGGGAAAGGGTGGAGTGAATGGGAGAAAGGGAGTTAGTGGGAACTGGGATTGGTATTTAAAATGGAAGATCGTTGTTTTCTTATTTATCATCTTTGCAAAGGAAAGATATTGATTTTTTTTAGTTAATCTTGTATCTTGCAATATTCCTGAAGGTGTTTATGAGTTGTAGAAGTTCCTTGGTAAAATTTTTAGGATCACTTATGTACACCTATTGTGTCATCAGTAAATAGTAAAAGTTTGAATTCTTCTTTTCTGATTTGTATCATCTTGATATCTTTTTGTTTTCTTATTTGTCTAGCTAGAACCTCAAAAACTATGGAATATATATGGAGACAGTAGACAACCTTGTCTTCTTTCTCATTTCAGGGGGACTGCTTTTAGTTTCTCTCTATTTAGCTTGATTTTGGCTGTTGGCTTGCTCTATATTGCCTTTACTATGTTTGCATATTTTCCTTGTATCCCTGCTCTAAGACCTTTATCATGAAGTGATGTTGTATTTTGTTGAAGGATTTTTCAGGATGGAATGAGATGATCATGTGGGTTTCTTTTCAGTTTGATCATATGTTAGATTTCATTAACAGATATTGATATATTGAACCATCCCTGCATCTCTTAGATGAAATCAACTTGATCATGAGGATGATTTTTCTGATGTGTTCTTGATTTCTATTTGCCAATATTTTATTGATTATTTTTGCTTCAGTGTTCATGAGTGAGATTGGTCTTTAATTCTTTTTCTTAGTAATGTCTTTCTGTGGTTTGGGTATCAGAGTAATTGTTGCCTCATAAAAAGAGTTTGACAATGCTCCTTCTGTTTCTACTATATGGAACAATTTGAGGAGCTTTGGTATTAGTTCTTCTTTGAATATCTTGTAGAATTCTGCACTGAAACCATCTGGTCTTAGCATTTTTCAATTGGGAATTTTTTGATGACTGTTTCTATTTGTTTAGCAGTTATAGTTCTATTTTATTTGCTTATCTGGTCTTGATTTAATTTTAATAAGAGATATTTATCTAGAAAATTGTTCACTTCCTTTATGTTTTCCTATTCTGTGGTGTCTATGTTTTTGAAATGTGACCTAATGATTTTCTGGATTTCCTTGGTATCTGTTGTTATATCCTCTATTCATTTCTACTTTTGTTAATTTTTATTCTCTCTCTGCAGTTTGGTTAGTTTGATAAATGTTTGTCTATTTTGTTTATTTTCTCAAAGAACCAAGTATTTGTCTCATTGATTCTTTGTATTAATTACTTTGTTTCTATTTTGTTGATTTCAGTTCTCAATTTGATTATTTTTGGCAATCTTGTCCTCCTGAGTAAGTTCATTTCCTTTTCTTTTAGAGTTTTCATGTGCTCTCTTACCTCAGTAATGTGTAATATTTTCAGCATTTTATGTAGGCATTTAGTGCTTTGAACTTTCCTCTTAACACTGCTTTCATTTTGTCTCATAAATTGGGGGTATGTTGTATGGTCATTTTCATTTAATTTTAGGAATTCATAAATTTCTTCTTAGACACATTGATGACACATGTGAACACTGTTTAATTTCCATGTGTTTATAGGCTTTCTGAAATTAGCATTGCTGTTGAATTTCAATTTTAAGCCATGGTTATCCAATTAGATATATGTGGTTATATTTTTTCTTTTGTTTGAAGTTTGCTTTGTTACCTAGTATTTAGTCAATTTTTGAGAAGGTTCCATGAAGTGCTGAGAAGAAGGTATATTCTTTTATGTTTGGATTGAATAGTCTAGAGATTTCTGTTAAGTCCATTTGAGTCATAACATCTGTTTGATCCCTTATTTCTCTGTTAATTTTCTGTCTGACAGACCTGTCCAGTGGTGAGAGTGGAGTGTTGAAATATCCCATTATTAGTGTGTGGGGTTTAATGTGTGATTTAAGCTTTTAGAGGTGTTTCTTTTACATATGAGGGTGTCCTTTTGTTTGAAGCATATATATTCAGTATTGATACATCCTCTTGATGGATGTTTCCAGGGACTAATATTAAATATCGATCTTTGTCACTTTTGATTGATTTTAAAATGTCGATCTTTGTCACTTTTGATTGATTTTAGTTTGAATTTATTTTGTTAAATATGAGGATACTTACACCAGCTTGATTCTAAGGTCTATTTGATTGGAAAAAAAACCTCCAATCTATTTACTCTGAGGTGATATCTTTGAGGTTGAAGTGTGTTTTTTGTATTAAGCAGAAGGATGAATTCTGTTTTCAAATCCAATCTGCTAGCCTGTGTCTTTTTCTAAGTGAGTTGAGTCCTTTTATACTAAGAGATTAATGACCAGTGATTGCTATCTCATAATACTTTATGTTCACTGTTGGTGATGTTATTTTGTGTGTTTTTCCCTTCTTTGGGATTTGCTGCTGTGAGATCATCTATTGTCTGTGTTTTTGTCGATGTATACAACTTCTTTGTTTAGAAATTATCTTCTAGTACTTTGTGTAGGGATGGATTTCTGGCTAGGGATTGGTTAAATCTGGTTCTGTCATGGAATATCTTGTATTGTCCATCTACACTGATTGAAAGTTTTGCAAGTTACAGTAGTCTGGGGTGATTTTCTTGGTCTCCTAATTTCTGCATAATGTTTGATCAGTACCTTCTTGCTTTCATTGTTTCCAGTGAGAAGTAAGTTGTAATTATGATAGGTCTGCCTTTATATGTTACTTGTTCTTTTTACTTTGCAGTTCTTAATATTTTTTCTTTGTTATATATGTTTATTGTTATGATTATTATGTGGGAATGTGTTGAAGGAGCTGTGGGCTGCGTTCCTGCCACCCGGCTCCCGGCCGCCTGGCTAGCTTATGCCCCAAAATAACAACACACAAACTGTATTCTTTTAAACACTGCCTGACCCATTATATATAGCCTCTTCTTAGCTATCTCTCTTGACCCATTTCTAATAATCTGTGTCGCAAAACAAGGCAGTAGCTTACTGGAATGGATTCAGCATGTCTGGCTCCATTGCGTCTGACTTGTGGAGGAGCAGCATGGCATCTGAGCCCACTTCATCTTCCTCCCAGCATTCTGTTCTGTTTACTCCACCCACCTATGTTCTAACCTATCAGGCCAAGCAATTTCTTTATTAATTAACCAATGAACTTCCTCCATCATTTCCCCTTTTTCTGTTAAAATAAAAAGGAAGGCTTTAACTTTAACATAGTAAAATTACATATAACAAAACAGTTATCAAGTAAGAATTGCAGTTACATTATTTACATCTATTTTATCTTTTATCATAACAATGGAAAACTATAACTAACCATTCTTTAACTCCACCAAAGACTCCAATAGGATATAATATTACCTAAGTAAACAAGAAGTAAGAAACTTCCAAAACTCTAGAAATAACAGAGACATCTCACTGCCTAGATAGTCACCCAAAGTTCCTCTGTACCGTTGGGGCATCCATCTTTGGCCTACAGGCCCATAGTTTCCAGCAGACATTTCCGTGAAGCAGGAAATTTCAAAGGCAGTTCAGTCACTATCTGCTGTGTCCTGCAGAATGTCTCACAGACTCTTTCATGAATCAGGAACCCCAAAAGATCATCTCACCTTTAGGCAAGTTCAGCAGTCCTCTCTCTGAGGGTTCTCTGTGTCCAGTATATGCAACAGTCCAGGCAAGAGCAGTTTCTTGCCCAAATGACTATCAAACTCGATAAGGAGCCTCTTCAATGCCCATCTTCCTTTTGAAGTAGATTGGTGCTGCCAGGAGCAGACGTGTCTCATTGTCATGAAAAGCCTTAAGTTATTAAAACATTTAAAATGTCATATTCTGTAGTCTTTGAAAAATATGAAGAATAACTATCTGACAGATATGAAGAATAACTATCGGACAGAAATCTCAAGGTCCAAAGCAGGAGCAGAAGGAGAGAGAGCATGAGTAAGGAACTCAGGACAGCAAGGGGTGCACCCACACACTGAGACAATGGGGATGTTCTATCGAGAACTCACCAAGGCCAGCTGGCCTGGGTCTGAAAAAGCCTGTGATAAAACCGGATAAAAGCTGAACATAGCGGACAAGGAGGACTACTGAAAGCTCAAGAACAATGGCAATGGGTTTTTGATCCTACTACGCGTACTGGCTTTGTGGGAGCCTAGGCAGTTTGGATGCTCACCTTACTAGACCTGGATGGAGGTGGGTGGTCCTTGGACTTCCCACAGGGCACGGAACCCTGATTGCTCTTTGGGCTGACGAGGGAGGGGGACTTGATTGGGGGAGGGGGAGGAAAATGGGAGGCGGTGGCGGGGAAGAGACAGAAATCTTTAATAAATAAATAAATTAAAATATATATATATAACGATATTGTATTATTACCATTGTAACTGACTGACAAATACTGAAGTGTTATTTTTATGGAAGTATTATAGTTTGTCTTCTGATGCTGTGATACATAAGTCAATGAAACTCGGAAAAAGCAGCATTTATTTGGCTTCCATGTTCTGATCACAGTTGTTCATTAGGGGAAGTCAGAGTTGAAATTCAAAGCATGAGCATAGTGGTAGGAACAAAAACAGAGGCCATTTAGCAATACTGCCTACTAGTTTGATCAGAATGGCTCATTAATCCATCTGGTAACATTTTCCCAGAAATGTCATCCCTAGTGATCTTAAATCAGTCATCAGTTGAGAAAATGTCCCAGAGAGTTTTATGCAGGAAATATAATGAAGGTAATTTTTTAATTGAGTTTTCTTCCATATGATTCTTGCTAATGTCAAGTTGACAAAAATTCTAACGAACACATTAAATTTCAAACAAACCAATAAATTTAGAAATTGAAATATAGTTCTAGGATAGAAGATTGAATTAATTATATAAACTATCTAGGCACGAACAGTATATTTCAAATTTTGTTTAAATATAGATTAACTTAAAACTCAGTGGGGGTGATAGAATGGTAACTTAGTGGTTAAATAGTGTATCTGCTCTTGCCAAGAACAAAAGGGGGATTTCAAGTATTAAAATAGAATGACTCAAATAACTCCAGTAAATTAATGCCTCCAGATGTTGCAGGTATTTGCAGTCACATGCAACTACCCACAAATAGACATATACACATACACATCATTAAAATTAAAAAAAAAGTCATATTAAAAAAATAAAAACAATTGAAGACTGGAAATATTACTTTGCCATTCAAATCACGAACTTGTCTTTGAGAGAAACTGGGTTTAATTCCCAGCATGAAGATAATGAATCACAGTATTTATAACTTCAGTTCTAAGACATACAATGCCTTCTTCTGATATCTATGGTCATCAAGCACACATGTGGTACACAGACATACATTCACTCAGAACATCAATGTACATTAAATGAACATATTTTTATAAAAATAATCATAGTCCAATAATTGATGTAAAGAATTTATACAGATAAGTAAAATATCAGGCTTCAAAATAAAACTAGAAATTTACTTCCTATATAATCAATTTTATTTCTCTTATTTCATGTCATTTAAACTCAGCTTCACAATTCTTTCTTAATTAAAATAAAATTTTCATATCAAATATTCTGATTCTGATCAGGGTTTTTCCCAACCCACTTCCAATATTTCCAATGTTCCCACTTAATTTTCTTTGTTAAAGAATATAGAAATATTATCCCATTTTTTGCTACTTTTTCTGTAATAAATTGCCAAAACAAAGTTAGAAAATATAAGGGAACAGAATCAAACAATTCACAAAACTGGGGTTGTAGGTGGTTGTAGTCATATCATGTGGATACTTAAAACCAAGTTTGGGTGTTCTGAGAGAGCAGTTAATGTTAATTTCTATTGAAGCATCTCTCCATACCATAATACCTTTGATGTAGAATATAGTTTATTTACGTAATTTATCATGTTTGCAAACTATCTTATTCAACATGTGGTTTAAGAACAATATAAGCAAAGTTTCTTGGCCAATTCTTTGTTAACTTCTACAAATAGTGTTATTCGTCCTGGAAATAGATAAAAAGCTGACTACTTAAAATGCAAAAAAATATATAGTCACATATGCAATAAAACAGAAAAGTTTTTTTTATAAGCTTAATGAAATCTATTCCAAAATATTAGTTGTAATTAGTAAAATATCATATATCTTGAGACATACTTTGGTCTTTCCTCTGGTAAAACATGTACTGTGTCAGATAAAAGAGAGTTATAAAGACAATTATCTGTTAGGCATTTAATGTGATATTTCCCTCTGTATGCTGTTAATACCACTGGTTAATAAAGAAGCTGCTTTGGACCTGTGATAGGGTAGAGCAGAACTGCCGGGGGGGACTAAACTGAATGATGGGAGAAAGGAAGCAGAGTTAGAGGTGAAGCCATGGAGTCACTGGAGACAGAAACACTGGAACATTGCTGGTAGGCCATGAGCCTCATGGTGAATATAAATTAATGGAGATGGTTTAAATTAATATGTAATTGTTAGTCAATAAGAAGCTAGAGCTGCCAGGAATTGGTGGCACATGAATTTAATCCCAGCACTCAGGAGGCAGAGGCAAGTGGATCTCTGTGAGTTCAAGGCCTGACTGGTCTACAAAAGCTAGTTCCAGGACAGGATCCCATAAAACCAAAGAAGAAGAAGAAGAAGAAGAAGAAGAAGAAGAAGAAGGAGGAGGAGGAGGAGGAGGAGGAGGAGGAGGAGGAGGAGGAGGAGGAGGAGGAGGAGGAGGAGGAGGAGAAGGAGAAGGAGAAGGAGGAGAAGAAGGAAGAAGAAGAACAACAACAACAAGAAGAAGCTAGAACTAATGGACCAAACAGTGGTTTAATTAATACAGTTTTTGTGTGGTTATTTTGGGAGGCTGGGCAGCCTGGAAAGGAACAAGCAGCCTCCTTACTACAGGCAATAGTTAGAGACATGGACCAATATCATACTCCGAAAAGAGGAAGTACATTACAGAATTGGCCCCATTTTGATTGATGTTCCTGAATGAAAAGTTTAGGGATATTTTTGTTGTTGTTGTTTATTTTATTTTAGTTGTTGAAAAAAAATTTCGCCTCCTCCCCATTTCCCATTTCCCTTCCCCTCCTGTCACACATCGCCCCCTCCCCACACTCCCCTCCCCTCTCCCCTTCCCCCACTCCATTCCCCCTCCCTCTCGAGAATGAAGAGCAGTCCAGATTCCCTGCCGTATGGGAAGTCCAGTGTCCTCCCAATTCTATCCAGGTCCAGGTAGGTGAGCATCCAAACAGGCTAGGCTCCCTAGAATATTGTCAGGAGGTAGTGTTGCATGCCTTTAATCCTTGGATTTGAGAGACAGAGGCAGATCTCTGTGATTATGAGGCCAGCATAAACTTCGAGATATAGTTTAAGGACAGGCCCAACGCTACAGAGAAACCCTGTCTTAAAAATCAAAAATCATAAACCAAAATAAATAAATAAATAACCCATATTTGATTTTTATAAAGAATAATTAATTTGTTGATTCAAAGACAAAATTGAGAATTCAGATGTTCTCTTTGTTCTTCAGTTTTTAACTTATGAAGATAGCCATCAAAGTACACTGTTTTTAATGAATTTAAACAGGAGAGGGGATACAAGTTTTCCTTCTGAAGGCGATTATCTCTTTAAACTTATTGAATAGTTAATTCACATGTGTGCTCTAGTACTGATAAAAAGAACTGTGCTTTGTAATTTAAATGTTAATTTTTGTAGGCCATTCTACAGTGGAATCCACTTATTTTGCTAAAGATGTTTAGATGATTCTGTAATATAAAATTGTTTTTAAATGAGATAAATATATAAATCAATAAAAGTTTAATGCCACAGACTAATGTACAAAGTGTGCATTATATGCTTCTAAACAAAAATCCACACAAAGAAAAGAAGAAATGGGAAAAGAGTTGTTGAAATTGATTATACTAATTAACAAAATATATTCTGTTAGACTGTATTTAAACTCCAAACAGAAAATTAATATTTCTCTGTGTCTTCAGTTTTTCGATATGCATTTTAGATTTGACATTTTCCAGAATGGTGCATTGATGAGACAATGTTTAAGATACTGATATTTCAATCTTTTCTTTCTCTTATTTTCTTTTCTTTTGGGGACACTGAGTTATTGAATTATGGTAAGACATTGTTAGTACAGCTACCCTATCAATTACAATCTGAGATAAAAAATGCATTACTTGAAGAAATTTTGATGATCTCCCTTGAAGTAGTAGCCTTTTCATTCTCCTGACTGAACATCAACTTTCCACCTGCACTTTTTGCAACTTTCAAATTCTACTAGGTTCTAATTGTATAAAAGGTCAAAGAATGATCCAAACTAAATTGTTTTATATTCCAAAAGAACTCAAAGCTTCCACCTTTATACCAAACTTAATATCATCAAATTGAATTTTTTTTTATAATTTAGAGCAATTGTCCATTTAGATCCTAAATTTAATGTGATATTTTAGATTTTGCTCTAGAGCTTTTGCTGTGAGCCTTCCTCCATGATAGATTACATCTTATAAGTTTCTTGTCCAAGTTGTTTCGAGTCACAATATTTTATTGCAACAACATTAAGAAAAATGGAACCATCATAATTATTATTATGAAAAAATTTATGGTAATGATTTAGCTAGATAATAAGCTGATCTTAGAAACTTAACATGAATACTGATAAAACAAAAATATGAAGAAGAAATGTATAAATATTGATTTTAGTATAGGAGAAATTATTTTCTCATGAATTTCAAAAATAATCATTGAATAAATATAATAATCAAGTGAACATGTCGACCAATATTTTTTATGCTGGAAACTCTCAGAACAAAGACCAACATATTGCTGGCCAGAAAGACCCACACACCCACTAATTACAGTCCCTTCCACATTATAAAGCCCTCCTTACCTGAATAAAAACAAAACCAATTTTCAGGTGGCACCAACCATCTTCCTGAATGACCACCAGGCCCTTGAAAGAGCACCTTATATGGAATAAATAAACAGCTCTTGACAGACCCATCATCATTACCTTTGTCCAATACTATAAGAAATATCATCTTGTGTCCTATGGGAAACACCTTTGACCTCATTCCCTGATACATGTGAACCTCACCAGATAGCTGAACCAAGAAAATTGAGTTTGCTGTCTATTTGGTTTTATCTGATAATTTCATGTGACACCCCAAGCCCTCAAATTTAATGAGTATTTCTCTACTAATTTTAGAGATTTTAGAGTCAAATGTATTATCATGGAATGGTTTTAGATCAAAATAGTTAAGACAATAGATTATTTTTAACTCTAAAATATGAACTTTTATGCATCAATGATAACCTGCCAATAGCCATTTCTGAATAACAAATCTACTGACAATATATAAATAAAATCTGATACTCCTAGTAGAGTTACTATTGATAATAAAAAACACTATGACCAAAAGTAACTTGGGGAGGACAAAGTTTGTTTGGCTTAAACTTTCTCTTTGCTCACCACTCTCCATCAGAAGTTAGGACAGGAACTCAAACAGTGAGGAACCTGGAGGCAGGAGCTGATGCAGAGTCCTGGGAGGAGTGCTGGCTACTTCCTTGCTCCATATGACTTTATCATCACCACAGAAAAGGCACAATATACAATTAGCTGACTCCATATTAATCATTAAATAAGTAAATGCCCTGCAGTCTTTCCTAAAGTCTAATATTAGTAGGTATTTTCTCAGTTGAAGGTCCCTCCCCCCAAAAAAGATGTTAGTTTTTGTCAATTTCACAAAAAAAGTAGTTAGCACACTGATACTTTATGTGGTATCATTCTATAGTATAATCAGTCAAGTAACTTATGGTAAAATCTTACATTAGACCACTTCAGTAATGGAAATGGAAATGCTATATTTCTATTGGAATAGACACAAAAAATTCTCATTTGCTGTCCCTTTATAAAATGCTGCTAGTAAATTTTAATGTTGTTTACAAATGTCTTATTTAAAGAAATTACATCAATCAGCAAATAATTTATACCATTTGTTCATGCCCTTGAAATATACAGATAATTTTATAAGGGCTTGCAAATAAACAGCTTTTATAGAACCACAGCTAAGACAAAATCTCTTGTAGGAGAAGGGAATGCATTTACATTATTACTTAAATTCTGAATCAGCATGCAGTTCATGGTGTCATTTTTCCATATTTTGGTATTGGAAAAGTTTGATGTTTTCTGTTAATTTGTATTCTGATTTAAAGTGTTATTAGCTAAGGGAGGCCACTTTCACACAGAAGTATAATTTGTCTGCAAAGCTTGAAACCAATATTATCAATAGTTTTTACCACCTAACTGGGCTTCTCACAGTTTATGCTTGCTGAGATACTTGACATCCATGTTTACCTGAAAACAAACACACTCACACACACACATAAAACTCTCTATCTCTCTCTCTTTCTTCCCAGAGATTAAAAGATAATAATATTGTTTTCCCATTTTCTTTCCTCATTCTACCACTTTCCATGCAACCTCTTGTTTTCCCTCTTATGGCTTCTATCTTTCTTCATATATATATATATATATATATATATATATATATATATATATACATATATATGTATATATATATATATATTCCTAATTAGATAAGTATGTATAACTATAATCTTCTGGATTCATAGATTATTACTCGCATGCATATGATTTTGTAGTTGTTCACTTGATATTGGACAAAGTTGAGGGTTCTTCCCTGAGTAAGAAATTTTGCCACCCTCAGCATTCTGTAGTTGCATTTACTTTTTTTGTCTAGGTTTCAGTGAGTCCTGATAACATTTTTTCCCTTCATGTTAGAATGTCTGTTGGCGTCATCTTTATGCAGTTCTTCTTAACATGCATCAAAGACACAGCTTCTTGCAACATGCGGAAATGACTGATCTAAATTACCAGTAAAAAATTGGACTCCTAAATGGCAATGGTAGTAAGCAATAACAAGAACCTGGAACACAGAAGATTCCTCAAGACATTTATTAACCTTACCAAGTCATTCTAATATTAATGTAGATAAACCACAGAATCCATATAAAACCATTAATTATTCTAGTTATGCTGAATGAAATCATTATCAACCTAGGATGTAAAGATTAATGATCGACTAAATTGGCTATTGAAGAATAAAGTGATCAAAATATGGTATAATATATATATATGCACATATATACAAAAATATAGAGAGATCAGTTGCAAAAATAAGGTCTATAATTGTTAATATTTCTTCCTTCTTTCATTATGAACAATTTTACATGTTTATACACTTATATGTGATATACATGTTTTATTTCTCCATTTTATCTCTTTTTTTCTACAATATATAATATATTATTAACACTACTTAGTCTTGATTTTCAATGGATTAATGAATAGTGATTTATCATTGGACTCTATAAGTGAATAGACTGTTGGGAAGTGGTGTAATTGTGGTAAGTTGAACTGATTGGAAAAAATACAGTACTGGGAGACAATATTTCTTAGTGTTATATCTTGTCTTGGTCCCTTTCTGTTATAAATCTGTTTTGCTTCCTGTTTAACAGGGCCATTTTGAGCTGCTATTAAACTATCCTGTTTGTCTTGAGGTGAAGAAGCACTTCTATTATGTGTTCCAGTCCCCAAGGTATTTCCAGTAAATTCAGAGAAGGAAGCATCCATTTACTGAACACTGTGAAATTATGATCCAAATAAATCTTTCACCTTCTCTTATATTCAGACATTACTATGTCAAACCAACAATAAAAATGACAGAAAGAAGTACATACAACTTTGTATCATATCTCTTAAATTTCAGGATATCAAGAAGAAAATTTATATAAAAACACAATCCATAGCCTTTGATGAGGAATATATGTTTATTATTTTTTATATACCTGGGAGGAAAAATTTTGAACAAATTATTTTGAAGGATTTAAAATTCCTTCAAATTTAAAACTCCTAAATTTTGAAGGAAATAAAATTTCATATGCATTTTATACATCATGAAAAGAAAGGTATGGCAGACAAAAACAATTCACATCAAATTTAGACTAGGAATGAGAAAAAAAAGAACAAAATAGGTGGTAATCAATATTAGGTATATCCCAAATGAACTAGAGAGATGACTAAGAAGTTAAAAACACTCACTGCTCTTACAGAGGATCCAGGTTCAGCTTCAAACACCCACATGTTGGCTCACAACCATTCAAAGTACAGTTCCCTGAGCTCTTTTGCCCACTTCTGTTCTACGCAGGCACTGGGCACATGCATAAGCTTCTACAGGCAAGAAGTCATACACATAAAATGTAACTTTTAAAAATGCTGTAACATGTCCATGAGATATCCTTAGTAATCTATATCCTGGACGTTACATCCTGTGATTTAGCACCTCAAAAAATGTCATCCTATTTTGAGTTCATAAAGAAATGAACTTATCGATTAAATCAGAGCCCTGCTGAATGTTTCTTAAAATTTAATATGAAGTGAACATGAAATGTCCTTTATTTGTCACTTACAGATACCATAATCAAGTGAAGCTCAAAATTAAAATTTACTGTCACAGAAAGTTAGTATAATTTGAACTTTACAAATGTTATTTAGAAATATAATTTTAGTAGCGTTTATTTTTACATGCATTATACTATAAGCATGCACATGTATGTCTAACTGACAATGAGTAGGCTTATTATTGTTGAAGTTTATGTCATCTTGGCTAACCACCATGTGTGTGGGTAAAATTTTGAATGTTATTATAAAGATGTTTTAGACATGAGGTTAACACTTGGATAAGTGGACTGAATAATGCACTTTTTTCTCAAATACAAAATTGGTGCAATTTTTATCTAAAGTTTCATGTTATTGTAAAAGTAAAATATCCTGATGAGATTTTACTAATCACATGTAATTTCTTATAGGAAAAATAACAACTTTTTGATGTCATGTGATCACTTAATAAAATCTTAAAAAGTATATTCATTGTCAAAGTAAAGATTAAAACAGTATATATTTGGTGGCAACAAATAGCTTCTGCTATAATCACATACTGAATGCATGTCACTGTCATTATGGAACAATTTATACTAATCTGAAATCTTATGAAATAAAGTATATGTATTCTACAATAAAATAATCAAAGTGATAAGACTTCATTTCTTCTTTCAATTTTCTTTGAATTTGTTATTATATTTGAAACTATACTTTAGTTTAATTTTTGTGGTCATGAAGATAGAAAGGAAGCAAAACAAGGAGACTGAAGGTCCTATAGGACATGATATATTCAAATAATGACTATTGATTATCTTATTTTTTTTTAGTGTTGCTAAGGTAAAATACCCTGGCAAAAGAAATAATGAAGAAAAGGCTAATTTTAACTTATAATTCCTAGAGGATACAGTTCATTACATTTGGGAAGGCATGATAAAATTGGAAGAAGACATCCTGCTTCACCATTCCTCAGGAAACAGAGTGAAGAAGGAAGTCCAGGCTATAAAACCTCAAAGCACACCTTATTTATTTATTCACATTTTCTAGCAATATCAGTCTCCTAAATGTTCCATAAACTTCCAAAACTAGCTGGGGATCAAGACTACAAATGTATGAACTTATAGGGGAAAATATATAAAATCACAGCACTGATACTTTTTGTACTATTTGTTGACAAATCATTGAACATGTAGCATGGGCAAGTTCTGAGGATGTGTCACTTAGGAACAGTACCAGTAAAACCTCAGCTTCTCACTGAAATGAGACTCTACTACACAGAAAAGTTATTTTACCCTTTACTATGCTAAATCCTCTCCTTTCATTATAAGTCATAAAGTATTTTTATCTACTTTTACCTAATTTAAATAGTTATAATTAACAAACTATGCAATTAGCACTTTTAAAATATATAATGTATGTATTTCTAACATACCCTACGATATATTCAAGCATTACCATAGTTAACTTTAGGACTGTTCAACCTACCTCCAATATATATAAAATATATACAATATGTTCATGTTTCTTCATTTAGTTCTCTCATGTGGATGTGGGATTCTGTTCTGTATGCTATGAATATGTTTTATTACCCTTGGTTAATGGAGAAGTTGCCTTGACCTCCAGCAGGGCAGAATACAGCTAGGTAGAAAATCTAAAATGAGTGCAGGGAGAAAGAAAGCAGAGTCAGACATACAACTTGTAGTCACCTAAGAAACAAGATTTGAGTTATCAAACCCTGAGCCTTGTGGTAAAATATAAAATAATAGAAATGGGTTAATTTAAAATGTTAGAGCTAGTTAGAAATATGCCTGAGCCATTGACCAAAGAGTATAATTAGTGTAGTTTTGTGTGACTATTTTGGTCTGGGTACTGGGAAATGAAAGCACAATCTTCATTTGCATAATGACTTCCAATGTCCAGCAACATAAATCTACATAAAGTTAAAGAAAACAAAAGAAAGTGTGGTTTCTAGACTCACAATAATGGGAGTAAATTTTTTTTAATGGGAGTAAATTAAAGCTTCTTGATAACAAAAATTTTTTCAGAAAAGCTCTGTTTGCTGGTGGCAAACAGAGATGCAGCTTCTTTAAGAGAAAGCTTACTGGTTCATACTGGCAGCAAAAAATGGATCTGGCTCTTTTGGGGTTCCTGCAATAGAGCACATAAAAGGGATTTGTTAGAGAGTGCTACAACTTGCTCTATGGTAACATAGACCTGCTGTATACCTGAAAATGGGGCAGTGAACATGGCTTGTAGTAGTCATGGACAGGCCTCTGCCATGTTGAATGGGGCCGAACCAACAGACAAAGCCATATTATTAGTCCTAGCCATGTTTGCTTAGCATTTAAAAAAAATAGTATGCAATATATATTTTTATATAATTATATTTTCTGGATATATATATAATTATAGATTAATAGATAATTATTTATAATAATTAAACTTGTAGTCATGTTAGTTATGATTTCTAGATATTGAGAGATATATTTCCGTTAGATAGATAATCTACAACAACAAGTCAAAGACCAACAGAATATGGCATTTAAAAAGTTTTAAAAACTTAGACTTTTCTTTACAGTGACACATCCCTGTGCTTCTGGCAGCACTAATTACTTTAGAGAGGCTGATGGACATTGAAGAAACTCAGTATGGAATCTGCCTTCAGTTTTCTATTTTGGCAAAAAAAAAAAAACTGCTCTTGCCTAAATTTCTTGATGGTATGTATAAACTGCACATGCAGAACCCATAAATGCATGCCTGTTGAACTTACCAAAGGAAGATGAGACAGTCCTTCATCATACCTGCTTTATAAAGTATTCTGCCAAACATTCTGTAGGACACAGAAAAAAGTAACTGAAAAACTTCCTGTACAGGCAAAAAGTCAAACTTCCTGCCTCATAGAATGGAGGTGGGTGGTCCTTGGACATCCCACAGGGCAGGGAACAGGGATTGCTCTTTGGGCTGACGAGGGAGGGGGACTTGATTGGGGGAGGGGGAGGGAAATGGGAGGTGGTGGTGGGGAAGAGACAGAAATCTGTAATAAATAATTAAATTAATTAATTAAAAAAAGTATTCCAGATACTATAAGCCTGTTGAAAAGATTGATTCCCCAACATATCACCAACTGCACAGGCAGCATGATGTCTCTCTTGATTCTAGTGTTTTGGGAGTTGCTTACAATGCACCTTCTATTTACATAGGTAATTTAATTTTCTTCTTGGGTCTTTGATCAAGTTTAAAGAAGATAGTTATAGTATTCTTTAGTTATGATAAAAGATAAATTAAATATGAAAATTTAGAAGTACAAAAATAAAATAGATGATACAATATTTTCTGCCAGAAACAAATATATTAAATATTGTAAAAGTAATTTTTGCTTCATACTTGTTTTCTTATATAATTTTACTATGTTAATGTGAAAACCTTACATTTTATATATACAGGAGAGATGATGTAGGATTACCCTCTGTATGTTATGAATATTTTATATTACCATTGGATAATAAAGAAGCCTCTTTGACATATGACAGGGCAGAATATAACTATGTGAAAAAACTACTCTGTATGTAGGGAGAAAGAAGGCAGTCATGTAGATGTCATGTAGCTACCCAAGGAGCAAGATGTTAGGTAACAAACCCTGAGCCTTGTGGTAAAATATAAAATAATATAAAGGGGTTAATTTAAGACATAAGAGTTAACTAGAAATATGTCTGAGTCATTGGCCAAACAGTATTGTAATTAATATAGTTTCTATGTGATTATTTTTATCTAGAAAACAAAAATGCATTCTCTGTTTACACACTAACTCTTGTATTACATAATGTTATTTTATATGCAGCTAATCAAGATCACCATATCTTTTAGGTAGGTTGTTTCATTTGTCTTTACAAAATTTCCCCCTTCATCAACAGTCAGTCTTACGTACCAGGCAGTGGTAACACACATTTAATCCTAATAGCCACACTAGTTGCAGTAGAACAATGTGGTACATCCCTTTAATCCCAGTGGTACCTGCTTTTAATGCCAACCCTAGACAGGATTACAAAATAAAAGGAGAATGCTCTCAGACACAGTCTAAATAATCTGAGATTCTTGGAGGGAGGATTGCCATTTCAGACTGAGGTAGAGATAAGAGCCAGTGACTTGCTGTTATACTTTTTTGACTTCAGGTTGAACCCCAATTTCTTCCTCTGAGCTTTTATAAATCATGCTTCATTTTTTTTTGCCCATCTCTTGGAACACAAATTTATAAAAAAAAAAGTTGTTTGCCTGAGGAATTTTTGACACTGACAAGGGTCATAACTGGAATTGAGCTCTAGGAATAGGAGTTCAAACCTAGCCACTTGGGTTCCAGAGAAGCACTAGTGCTCATGCTTCCAATTCACAAACATCCCAGCTTAGCTTCCATGTAAAGATTGAAAATACACAGACAATCTGGATACTATACGTGATTGCATTGCCCCTGATTTGTTTGACTACTGAGGAAGGAGTAACAGCTGCTAAAAGACATTCAATTATAAATGTTCCTGAATTAACCAAACTATGTATTTTGAAAATGTCATTACTTTAAAATTTAAGTGAAAAGATATGTAACTTTGGAGAAGAAGTGTTTCTTTTGCTTCCAGAGGAAATGAGAGGCTGTGGATTCATTCTGTGTTGAGAAAAGTATAGTTTGATCAAGGATAACCCCTGAAAAATCTCTGATAGGAGTGGATGGCAGAGATGATGCAACGTTTTAGAGTACCTCTGTTGAAATTTCTTAAAATTTCTACATTCAGAACATCTTCAAGACTGCTAACTGAGATGGTATAGCCTCACAGAATAATTCAGTAAGAACTTAATCATAATCATCAAGTTCCTTTGAGTCCCCCAAAGATTATAAGTAAGCCTTATAAAATTATGAGATTATACCTCAGCAGGAAGTATCCTAGAGAACTATATCCACATTTCCAAAAAAGTAGATTATGGATGTTTGTCTTTACTTAGTATGTTCATAACAAGTTGTTATGAATAATGGTCAAAAAAGGTAAACAAAAGAAATTAGATTGTTTTTTGTTTTGAAAAGAAAAGAAGAGGATATAGATGTAAGCTTGTTTTGAAAAGAAAAATGGGGATATATATATATATATATATATATATATATATATATATATATATAAAAATCCTGTTTGAAAATAAAAAGGAAGATATAGATAGGATAAAGGAGTAAAGAACTCTTAAAAGAAAAAAAGTATATATATATATATATATATATATGAGTTTATTTTGAAAAGAAAGAAGGGGAATATAGCTACGATAATATAAAATGGTAGATTATTGAATCTGCATTTAAAAGGCAAGTACTAGTTTTGGATGTTTTAAATTGGATTGGACTTTTGTAAATTGTATTCAAATTTTGTATATTGAAACAAATTTGAAATTAATTTTGTTATAACATACTGCACATACATTTCTATTGTTTTTAAGGTATTTTACCTATACAGTTCACGTAGCAATGTAATGCAAATTTATAGTTCTTGAAAATTATTATTACCAATTTTTTTTTTTGGTTTTTCGAGACAGGGTTTCTCTGTAGCTTTGGTGCCTGTCCTGGAACTAGCTCTTGTAGACCAGGCTGGCCTCGAACTCCCAGAGATCCACCTGCCTCTGCCTCCCGAGTGCTGGGATTAAAGGTGTGCGCCACCACCGCCCGGCAGTCTATTACCAAATTTTTAGGATAATAAGGAAGATAGGTTAGTAACTATCCACTTATTATAATCAAACTTTAGTCACATTAGGTATATTTCAAAGTCAAAGAAAGAAATGGTTTAGATAGCAAGTTATTTCCAAATACTTTATAGATATAAAATATAGCATTTAAGATGCTTTAATTATCTAGGACCTTGTATTTTATGACAATAAGATATGTCTGCTCCTGGCAGCACAAATTTACTTCAGAGAAGATAATGGAAATTGAAGAACTTCACATAGTGTTTACTTTTTTTGTGTAAAAAGTAAGCTACTGGGAAAGAAAATGCCCTGCTTTGACTGCTGACAGTATGCTGTCCTAATTACACAAGCAGGACACAAAATATTCTGTTTAACAGAAACGTCTTTTGCATATGATAGGCCTGTAGGCCAAAGTTGGATGCCCGAATTTTGCAGAGGAAGCTTAGGTAACTGTGTAGGCAGCCAGGTATTTCTGTCATTACTCCTAATTTTAGAAGTTACTAGACAGTACCCCCTGCTTACTCAGTTCATATTATTTCCATTTTAGGTCTTTGAGGTAGTTTAAGACTAGATAGTTATAGGTTTATTTGACTAGCTGATGCAGAAAACAGTTTATGATAGGAAGTAATTCAGGTACAAGATATTGGACTCAACAAGATAAGAGAGATATGAAGTATTTTTTTTCTGAATTTCTCAAATGCAGGACTAGACACTGTTGATATATTCATTGCTTGCATATATTGTATATAGTTATTATATTTATTGTATATAGATTTTCCTACATTAGTTAATACCTTCTTTTTATTTAAGATAAAAAAATGTAGTGGCATTTTATTTTTATTTTAATAAATACAGCTTGCCTGAAGACCAGATAGTAAAACAACTCCATACATCAGCCTTACAGACAAGGCAGTTTTTGGAGCCAGACTAGTTTCCATAGAAACACTGGGTACATGCTTTTATTCATCGTGGTGCAAGTCCTTAATTCCAGCCCCAGAAATGATTTTAAAATGAGAGGAGACAGCTCTCATATACAGTCTTATTCTGAGACCCTTGGAGGCATGATCACCATTTCAAACTGAGGTAGAGGTAAGATCCAGTGTCTGGCTGTTTTACTTTTCTGTCCTGGTTGATCCCCAAATTCTGTCTCTGAACTTTTGTTAATCATGACTCAGCTTTCTAATATATTGAAATGTTTATTGGATTTTTAAAATTGTCACCAGGAACATGTGTATTATCACGAAGAAAAGCACAGAATAAAATTAACAATTCCAGGCTATGATAATTCAAAATTAAAGTTCTTTACACATTACAATATATCTATCTATATCTATATATATATATATATAGGTTCTTATTAGCTTATAAGTACTTATGTAACAGAGGGCATATCATAGTAATTTATTTCCTCTTTGTGCTTTATAATCACAGGTTATCATAGTTGAGATGATTCAGGAAGTAGAACACATGATCTAAAATTTATACTTAGCATGTTTTCAATGGTATATTCATAAGGGTAAGTAGACTCAAGAGTGAAGGAAGAAGAATTCGGCAGTGACAGTTTTTCAACAGTAATATAATCATTTGTTTCTGGAGCAGATTTCTGTTTCCTAGTTATTAGAAATATGTGATCTTAAGAGTCTTACCTGTGAGCCATTGTCTAGAAACAAGCATTTTGGCAAAGTAACTAAGTATCTAGATTTCAAAAAAGTATCTTTCAAATGTATATGAATATCCATTACACTTTGAGAACTAAAAAGATAAAATCAATAAAGAAAGAAAATATTAGAACTTCAAATTTTAATATAGGATATTTACTTTTGAAAAATCTTCTAAATTGGTTGTAGTTGAACATGTCAGTGTGAAATTGCTTGCCACATAAACATGACAACAAGAATGTTATCCATTTCAATACTAAGTGGGCATGGTTGTCTTCCTGAAATCTTTGCATTCTAGAAACAATAAAAAGAACCTCAAGAATAGGCAGACTGCTTTGACTAGTCTAACTAGACAGCTCTGTACTCAGGGTGTGAAGCTGTCTCATTGTATAGGGATGAGACACATTGATGAAAACCCCTGACATCAATCTTGGGCATCTACATGTTCAGTTATACACATATACATCTATGTTCACATGTGTTTGTATTACCACACATGTAAACATTTATATAAATGTACAAATGCAAAACAAAGCCATCTAGAGTATTTTCAGATTCTCAGTTGGAGAAAATGATATACATATTGCCAGATTATAAACATGGTTCTCTAGATAAATATCTTGAAATAGAATAGAATGTGACTATAAACATGGTTCTCTAGATAACTATTTTGAAATAGAAAAGAATGTGCAAACCAGAATAGAGTAAGTGTAATTTGTGAATGTTTTACCTTAAATATTTTTTGCTGAGTAAAGCAGTTACTAAACACATTGTATTCAGGAAACAGAACAAGTCTGAAGAGTCTAAGAAAAGACCTTGGTCCAAAACTTACCTCTCCACTGAACTCATATTTCATACCAAGCCTCAACTTTCATAATATCACTTCTGCTTTAGTTTATTTAATTATTGAATAAATCAATGGATTAAAGCATTAAAACATCTACCTCCTTATCTAATCTCTGGCACTGCCTTCACAGAGAAACAGATAGGTGCATTTTAGCATTTCTCCCCAAAACACAATGACAAGATTAACTATTAAAAACCGTGAATTGAAAAAAAAATAGATCTTCAATATGTCTCAGTGGATAAAGGTACTTTTTGATGTGTTTAATCCCTGAGAGGAAGAAAATATCCCACAAGTTGTTCTCTGACCTCAACATGTACTATAGCATTTACTATATATACTCACATAAGTAAAAACAATAAATACATTATGAGAGTAAGTTGAAATTTTTTAAAATTAATATAAGCGTATGTAGAGAACATTTTTGACATTTTTTACAATTATTAATATATTTATTGTGTGGTAATGTGAATATATATATACATATATATATATATATATATATATATATATATATATAAATCTGTCTGTCTCTTTCATTTGTGGGTGCGGGGTGTGTATGGGGGGTTTGTGTTTGTGCATAAGCTATAATGTATGCGTGGATGTCACAGAACAACTTTTGAGAGTTGGTTTACTCCCTTGACCAAGTATATTCTAGGAAATGAACTCAGGTCCTTAGGCTTTGTAGCAAATACTTTTCCATTCTGAGCCATCTCACCAGCCCCCTAAATAGATAAATTTTATCAGGTTTACAGTTCCCTTTTTGTACAACTACATCCTAGATCCGATGCCTAAGGCTCAGGTAGCCTTGAAAGGAACATTATAGAAGGATGATGGTAGATCCAAAAGCGCAGGAATCCTGTTTTGAGATAGTTTCTTCTATACAAGATACAGAACCTGTGCCCATTAAATCTCAACAATATGCTCGCATAACCAAGAACTCTGTAATCACAATACCATTTGATACTGATATTAACAGGGAATCTACATAATTCACTTTTGTGACAGTTATTGATTTCGATTCCATTTATACTATATACACACATTTATATTTTCTGCTCTTTGAGGATTGAAATTTAAATTTTAATTAGTAGTTCACTGTGACCTTCAAAAAATAAGCTTTTTAATTTACTTACCTTCCCTATCATTTTCGTGCTTAAAGTTTATTTTTTCTGCTTAATTTGATAGTTTATGATTTATGCTTTCATTGGGGTAGTGAATCTTGTCCTACTCTAGTTTCCTTCAAATTAAAATTATTGAGATTTTTTTCCTTTGATCTAAACATGGACTTTATACTATCCATATAAATATTATTCTCAATAAATATTTCCTTTAAATATTACTTTAACCTAATTTCATAGACATTGAGGGTTTTCAAATGATATAAATCATTTATTTCTATTACAATTTTCAAAATTTTATTTGTTGTTAATAATGTGGTGTCGGTGCTTTGGAGTTGATTCAGTGATTACAAGTGCTCATTAAATGAGTGTGAGGACTTGAGTTCAAATCCCCAGAAATTCAGAACTGTAAAAATTCATTGTGGGAATTGATACTTTATAATACTAGTGGCCCTATAGGGAGAAACAGAGTAAAGAAAATCCCTAGAAGCTTGTGGAACATCTAGTCTTAAATATGCCATGGAAACATGACAAAGAAATTCTACCTCAAGAAAAATAAATAAATAAAATCTAGCACCAACAAAGAAGGCAAGTTCATGCACACAAACACCTACACCAAAATGTGTACTCTTGTTGGAATGTCTTTGCTAACTCTTTGAGTCAGCAAATGGAACCTCCTGTGGACTCTCAAGGGAGGTCTTTCACAGTTTGGCAGCTTATTTTAATGACTTGACAGCAGGGAACTTCCTCCTCCCCAGCAGGACTTCCAGTTACTCCTGCCTTACATGAAGAATATCTCTGTGCATGGAAGATTGACCTTATCAGAAAGCTGTCTCTAAACCAGATGTCATTATGGAAGGTCACATGTTCTCCAATAAAAGTACAAATACCCAGCAAATGGTCACCCCACTTAGAGTTGTTGGCTAGTGTGATCAAGAGTTGAGAGTAAGACCTTATTGCTCAAGATGCCTGGTTTAGAGACAGCTTTACCCTTTTGCACAGATTCATGCTAAGAGTTGTGCTAGGAGTTCAGCTACAGTAACCTACTGTTACATACAAAGCTTTGTGATAAAAGTATGCCACTTAATTAAAAACTAGGGTTTCTTTCCAGGCTCCCCAATCCTTTATATCCCTTATACTCTGGAATAAAGTTGACCTGTTTCACCAAAAGCAGTCTCTCAGAGGGCTGCCTCTGTTTGTACTCATGGGCTGAGTATAAAGCTTTCTGTTGCAGCTTCTGCACCTTTGCCCTCTCCAACTAATGGCCAATAGGCCAAATAGGAAAAGAGGACCACAGCAGTCTCTTTTACCAAATATACAAGGTACTTAATGACAATTTACACTTTTATAGTTCTCTAGAGAAACATTGAATATATACTCACTGCCACATAATCACAATTAAGGATTGACTGGTGCATTTTTATGAGCTGGCAAATATGAATATTGAAGGCATAGTAATTACCTTGCAATCTTGAGTTAAAAACAATATGTATTAAAAAATCTTCCTAGATAAAATTTAGTCCTTTATTATAAGTCCTGTAAGTGACCAAATGAGAGATAGTCATTATGGACTGTCACATGCTATCCAATAAAATACCCAGCAAATGGTCACCCTACTTAAAGTTGTTGGCCAGTGTGGTCAGAACATGAGAGTAAGACCTTATTGCTCAAGATCCAAAGACAACTGACACACTGGGTGTGGTTTCAGCTTATATGACACCACAAAGCCCACCTCCACAGTGATACATGTATTCCAACAAGGCCACACCCACTTAAATCAAGCCATACTTCCTAAATAGTGCTACTCTCTTTGAGGGTCATTTTCTTTCAAACCACTACTACTGACTCCTAAAATTGCTAATTCCCCTCTGCCACTGTTCCCCAATCTCCAAGATCACCAAAGGAACATAATTAACTGAATCAACTAAGCAGAGCTCCCATGAGCTCACAGAAACTCAAACTGCAAGCATGGGACCATGATTAGTCTGTACCAGGTATTCAATGTATATGTTATAGCGCTTAACTTGGTATTTGTTGTGAGAATCATAACAGAGGGAAGAGGTGTATCTCTGACTCTTTGGTCTGCACTTGGAATTCTTTTAATTCAGTTGGGTTGCCTTGTTTACCTTTAATATGAGGGTTTTTTCTTGTATTATTATATCTTGTTTAGTCCTATTTGGGTATCATCACATGGAGTTCTGCTCTTTTCTGTAAAGAAAAATGCAAGTGGACTAGATCTGGGAGACAGAGAAGGTAGGGGGAAGCTGGCAGGAGTTGAGGAAGCTAAAACTGTTTTCAGGATAATTTGTATGAGAGAATAATTTATGTTCAATAAAAATAAAAACAAAAAATCAATTAACCAAAGAGACAAAATGTGTCACATATTTAATAATATCATATAGTGGAATGTTTAATTTTAAAAGTATAAAATAATAAAGTCTACTATTGTAAAAGCACTAATAATGATTTTTTTTATAATGTTTAAATTGATATCTTGAAAACCACTAGCTGAGGTCAAACACAAAAAGGAAGAAACATAGGTATCATCTTTGAAGAATTGTTTTTATTTATTTATTTATCTATATATTTATTCATGACAATATTTAACTTAGCCTACTGATAATCATGTTTCTTATTCCTACTTAACATATATTTTTTTCCTGAAAAAGGAGTGTTGCTATTCTTAACCATGATTATAGAATCTTTTCTCTTTTCGATCATATAATTCCTCCATGAAGTTCTTTGTTTAGTCTTTTCTAACTGCTATTAATTTCATCATTTATATGCCACTTTATTCATTTTAATACTGAATTTGCTTGATATTAACATAGACATTTAAGTCTTCAGATTGAGTTTCTATAAAATAATCTACTTCATCCTTTACCTTTTAACACATTTGGGTCATTTATTAGTATTTGCTGAGCAACAAAGAGCTTGCTATTTCTTTTCTTCTCTGAAATAATATAAATTTGAAATATATTTAAATAAATATTTTTGGTCTAGTAATCATGTAATAACTCATATAATTGAAGTGCTACCTATCCATGCAAATATTTTTTTTTCCTTTCAAAGGTTTTCTGGTTAAAATTAAATCTTTTTTGTGACAGTATTTTATTTACTGTCTTATCATTTATGATTATACTATACTAAAAATTGTGTTTAATTAATAATGTACATCTTTATACATATAGGAGGCTGATTATATATTTTGGTCTAGTGTGTGAGTGTGACTTGTTTTTTTCTAACAATAGAATGCTTAACTATGAATGTAGCCCATGACCTTCAATTGGTATGTTCATTTCCTTGTATCATGTTAATGCAGCCATTTATCTTACTCATACATTTTGGGGTCAAGTGTTTATTTTTTGAAAGACTTGAATTCTAGTAGGCTAAATGAAATTTGGTAAATAGATTTTTTTACTTGTACTGTGTATATCATTTTTTGATATTTATACTAATGGTATGAGACCAATATGCTCTCCAATTTTTTTTTGTTTTTTTATTATTTATTTATTCATTTATTAAAGATTTCTGTCTCTTCCCCACCAACACCTCCCATTTCCCTCCCCCTCCCCCAATCAAGTCCCCCTGTGTTGTAGTCATAACCCAGAGCAAATTTAGGATCTTTCTGAGGTTCAAAATTAAAAAGCAGATCAATGTTTCCAATACACAGTGACACAGAATATACTTTCTAAATGGAAGAAAAAGACATAATGAAGAAATATGTCAACACAAAACTAAAAACCAGCAGGAAAAAAATCTAAATTCTACATTTTCATCTTTTTGACAACACTTTCTTTAGATCTACAACTCTTTTCAAATTTGAGTGCATCACATGACTCTCTCTTGGTCTTTTTCCACACTGTACACAGCTCTCATTGGCAAGTATCCCATAATTGTGGCAATTCCAACATCTGAGGGACTCATGTGCATCCTGTCATTATAATCAGAGCTATAAACAATGACCATTATTGGCCTCCAAATAGTGACTCCTTTGAAACATTCCTGCCCTCATTGGTTTACTTTTCCATGGAGGGAGATTCCTCAACCCTGTACCTGTATTCTTTTTGACACCAAAACCAGAAACCTATGTCTGGACCCACCAAGTAATAGCTTATTGGGACTAAAATGCTTACTGGGACTAAAACCTGGTGACTTTAGTGACTTGTATTTACATAAACTTTCCTTTTTTTTTTTTTGATGTTTTCCTATGCTGTTTAAGCTTTCTTTTAGTTATTTTCCACAGGATTCAGGATTTGATGGCAAGTGTCTCACCCTGAGGATGACACTCTTTTTCCATTTTGTGTCAGGATTTCCTTTAAGTGTTCTCCTTAAGAACAGGAAATCATTCCCATATATATTTCCTGGTGATCTTTTTTTGCCACAAACTGTGCATTTTGTATTTCTGTTTTCTCTACTTTTAATCATATATATATATATATATATATATATATATATATATATATATATATACCAGTTTGCTAATAGCCATGTGACACAGTTAATACTAGGCTGTCTCTCTAAAACATCTCTGGTAAACACATTAAACCAAAATACTACAATTTAGGCTGAGGCATATTTTTAGGACAAGAATAAAAATGGGCACATTCTTTTCCAAATACCATAAGAATCATCTCAACTCCAGATGCTAATATGATCTACCACAAAAAATTTCCTAGCTGGGCCTGCATTGTCCCTCAGCACTAATGTCTTCTATTCTTGTAATTGATTGTCCCATTAAAAACTGGTTGCAACAATAAATTGTTTTTTTTTTAATCAAAACCCCAATGCCTTGTTTATTCCTTAAAGCAGTATGGTCAAGCCTGTCATGACAATATTCTAATCCCTGGTACCAATTTGTAGTCACTGTTATGTTGCTGTGAGGAGACATCATGACCACAGCCATTCTTTTAATGGAAAGTATTTAACGGGTAAGAGGCCTGTTTTCAGTTTTAGAGGATTAGCCCATGGACAACATGGCAGGAAGCAGACAGGAAAATTCTTGTGCAGTAAAATAGTTTTATATCTTGATCTATAGCAGAGGAACACAGAAGTCAGAAAGAGAGAGAGAGAAAGTTACAGCAGAGAAAGAGATTGATTGATTGATTGATTGTGCATGGCATGAACTTTTAAAACTTCAAAGCCTTCCCTAGTGATATACCTCCTCTAATAAGGCCACACATTTCATTTCCTCTTAAACTTTTTACTAACTGGGGAAGAACTATTGAAATATAAGAGCTTATTGAGGATATTCCCATGCAGACAACCAAAGAACTTCTCAGAGTCATTGAAAATATTAAATGTGAAGTTTAAAATTTAGAAGGTTATGGACTCCATAAAAGTACATTGCTGATTTCCTATATATTATTTAAATTTCTATGTTAAGAAGCATGTTCCATGGTACACATGTGGAAATCAGAGGACAACGTGTATGAGTTAGTTCTCTACTTGAGATTTTGTCTCTGAAATATCGTTTATGAGAAGTACTGTGACTGCTAAATTAAAAATAAAAGTCTAGATTGTTTACAGGAAATATTTTTCAAAATATATATCCTATTCTTATGGATGTACTTAAATAATATTCCATTTCCAGTTGGTTGTAAGTATAAATATTCACGAAAAAACAAATATGTTTATAATAACACAATATTTAAATAAAATCAAATAACTAGTTCATGTTGTAATTTGAACATTTGAGAAGAATAAACTATGAAGAACTTGATAAGACTGCTAAGTCATAAATTCTGTCCATAGGCTTTACCTAGCTAAATTTAAGATGAAAAAAAAAAACAATTATTTTATCTGCCTGTTATTTAAATTTCTGTTGGAAAACAGGGTAAATGATAGTGAAATTCATTCAGACTATGTTATTAGTCAACAGTTATAGAGAATTATTAAACAATTACTCTTTGATAAACAATAAATAATTATTAAAATTATAAACCAATATTGAACAAACAGTAAAAGAGAAAAACAAGAAAATTCTTTACAAATGAAAAAAAAAATTTGTATAAAATAACATGAATGCAGAAGTAAGACTGAGGGAGAAAGCAAACTGGCAAAGGGAGGACAAAGAAAGAATGCACCAAAATTGATAACAGAAGGGTTGAATATTCTCCGATTCATGCTATGCTTGAAATAAATTGTCTTTGTAGAACCAATTACTACCTGCAATGATATTCACTAATAAAAATACAGAAAAGAAAGAAATCAAGATTTTGGAGAAATTAAACCTTAGATAGATGGATGTTAATGCAAAGAATAGAGAAATGTTTGATCAAAATATGAAGTAAAACCATAATAAAACCAAAAATTATAAGATAATTATAGTTATTATGTAAATAATCAGAAGTCATTCTAAAAATGATTATTGTGCTGATATACTAGATGAAAAAAACTAAGGCAAGACATTTGAGAAAAAAATATATAGCTGTTTACATCTGTATGTTCTAAGAACTGATTTAGAAAAAAAACCTTTGAATACTCACTCAGAAATTTGTTTCTTAGTATATATTTTCTTACTTTATTTATAATACCATTACAGTTATGATAAAAGGGACAAAGTCCATACTTAAATTTATTGGACAAATAGATGATGACCCTATGTCCAATTAACTCGTAACAAATAGATCTAAAAAAGAAAAATGATAAATGTGTTCTGAAGACATTTATCCACAGAATGTGATATGTCTAATGTTTATCTACTTAATAAATATCAAAAACATTCTTTCTTCTTTCCCTGACTCCTAAGTTGATGACCTGTATTTATTTCTCACAAAGGGCTTTTTATGATCTCAGAAATGATTCCTCTACATTACTTTATGCTATACAGATGAGAATTCCTGCCTTTTTTCCTTTATATTACTTAATATAAACATCATTATTTACCAGTATGGCATAAACCCAACATATTTAGAACATTCCATTTAATTCTAAACTTTCTATTTTGAAAAAAAAATATGTTATGAACAATTATTCTATCACTCTCCAAACAGGATGGGGTCAATTGCATTTAAAAAATGGGTTTAATTATTAGCCACTCTAATGATTGTTTAGAATAAAACAGAAATATAGCAAGGAAAGCTTGGAGATTATATTTAAATGTTATATATCACATGGTTTTCTTTGTATTTTTAACTTCTATGGATATAAAGTAATTAAGATGTTAAATTAAATTTAAGTGTGATTTTTTTTATTAAAAAATTTCCTCAGAGAGATTTTCAATTTATTATTTTGTTAACGTCTCCCTTTGAATCAAATATATATTTGCTAATGGATAAATTTTAATTAATATAAGCAGTTCTTATAATTATATATTTGCTCCAAGTAGGTTAGAAACACCTAAACTATAAGCTTTGATCTTCTGCTACTTTCACTACATAAATGTTCCAATCCTGTAGGCAAGTTTGTCTTTTATTGGGTGGCGAGAAGTGATGTGCAATGAGTATATATGACTGGTATTGAGGATGACCACATGCTAATAATACTTATCTCCTGTTGTGCATGGTGTAAAACTTATACTTTCATAATTATATCCTGTTGGTAAAAATAAAAGATTTTTAATCCTCTGTATATTATATTTCCTAAACTTTCTTAATGTAATTGAGGGATTAAAAACCAAGCTTCAGAAATAAAAAGGATATTACAAAAGAATAATTATTTAGGTGTGTTTTTCCATTATGATTTTTTAATTATTCCTTTCAGGTGGGACCAAAAAAACATCAAATTCACTGAGTCCTGATACAAAAATTAATCCTGTCATAACTGTTGCTTATTTTCATTAAAGTATTAAATTGCTTGCTCTGTCACTGCATAATAAAAAGAAACTTTTATTTCATAGAAAATTCTTTCGCTGTCACAGTAAAACCACTCTAAAATATCATAAAACTTATTATTTATAATTTTTACTGTCTTACTTAAAGTATTACTCAATGTAATTGTGAGTGTGTGTGTGTGTGTGTGTGTGTGTGTGTGTGTGTGAGAGAGAGAGAGAGAGAGAGAGAGAGAGAGAGAGAGAGAGAGAGAGAGCAAGAGAGAGTCTTTGTGAAGATACTTGTCTGTATTCACCTCAGTACAGGGGCCAGAGGAGAACATCTGATGTCCTGATCTATTGTTCTCAACCATGAGATATTGTCTCGCACTGAGGATGGAGTTTGTGAGGTTTTGCCTATGTGGATATTCAGAAATCTCCAGTGATCCTCTAACTGACAAACTAGTCAGAAAAGAAGAAAAACACATCATTGGAATTAATGCAGTAATTAACCAAGCAGACATTTTAATCCTAAATATATATGTGTCAAACTCAGGGGCATCCAATTTCATAAAATGTATGCAACTGGTATAATATTACCCATTAACCTTAATCCACTAACAAGAGATGATTTCAAGACTTCACTTCCTTTAATTAAAAATTCAACTAGACAAAAAAAAAAAGAAGCAGAAAACCATCAAAATTACATAACATCATACATCTTTTGGACTTAGCAGATACTTACAAAATAGTTTGCCCAAATTCCACAAATATGCATTCTATTTAGCAGGACACTGAAATGTTCCTGAAACAGACCATAACCTAGTACACAAATAAAATCTTAACAAACTCAGAAAGATCAAAATTACTCTGTGCATCCTCTATAACCATAAATGAATAAAATTTAAAATTGACATCTAGGAAATCTGTAATGTTCAAATTCATGGAGATTAAATAATTTTTTTACTGTATTATGGGCAGCAAATAATTTTCTGTAACTAAGCAAAATTCAAATTCAATAAAACAAAACCTCTGAGATATGTTAAAACCAGTCCTACAAATGAAATATATACCTCTAAGAATGCACATTAAAGATAATAAACAGCACAAATAAATACCTTATTTATTCTACTGAAAGAAAATAGAGAAAAAAGAACAAACCAAACCCAAATACAACAGAAGGAAAGAAATGGTAAGAAACTGATCTGAAATTATTGTGTGTCAGAAGCTGAGAGTTACCACAGGTCTAGTGTTAGATCCACAGGAATTAGAGCTATAATCTTTTATGACAATTCTGATATGGGCACCCTGGACACTGAAATAGGAATGGCTGCAAAACAAGTATCTATTATTTTCTTTTCCAGATATAAACACATGAGGTTTATTGACAGGAGCCAGTGTGTTGGGGCTGAGACTCATATCCCACACAAGGGTAGAGGAGTTTGACTCCGAGTAGCTGGGAGAAAGGGTATTTAAGGGAAGAAACCACAACCCAAAGAGGGTAGGGAGGGTGTCATTGGAAGATTACAAAAATACCAGTGATAATCACAAGGGGGTAACTCCCCATTTCTCAAGATTGTTCTCAAGATTATAATTTACCTTTGTGGTCATCTAGTTCCTGGAAAAAAGTCACTGAATAGAATAAAAAAAAAAAACAAGTATCTAATCGTATCAACTGAGGCATGTTTACAGTGCTTAATATTATTTTTTTTTAAATTTATATGTCAAGAAAGAAAAAATGAAAAAAAATTAAAGGCTCTCTGATGGATTAAAGAAAATTAATACAGAACATGCACAAACTTATAGTAAATAAAGTGTTACTAAGAGAAAATTTCATATATCTAAATGCCTACATAAAACAATTGGTAAGATTTCATACTTAAAATTTAACAGCACACTTGAAAGTTCTAGAACAAAAAAAGTAAACACTGCTGTTGAAATAGCAGCGGCGGGGCTGCGTCTCCAACACCCCAGCCGCTTGCACGGCTAGCTTTACCCGAAATAATTACATGAACACTGTATTCTTTAAGCACTGCTTGGCCCATTAGCTTCAACCTCTTAACCCATTTCTAATCATGTTAGTAGCACCATGAGGTGCGCTTACCAGGAAGATTCTAGCCTACATCCATCTTGAGTCGGAGTTTCATCCCTCGGCCTCAGAGAGCAGAGCTATCCCATCTGCCCGCTAGACAGGAGCATGGTGTCTCTCTCTGAGGCGTCTGGCTCTGAGTGGAGCTGCATGCTTTCTGACCTCACTTCCTCTTCCTCCTCGCATTTTCTTCTGTTTACTCCACCCACCTATGTTCTAACCAATCGGGCCAAGCAGTTTATTTATTGCTTAGCCAATGAAATCAACAGATTGATATATGACACTCCCACATCACACTGCCAAGAGGAACAAATTATAATAAATGATTATACTAAGAGCTGAAGACATTAAAACAAAAATAAATAAAACCACTGAATGAATCAATGAAACATAGTGCTGGGTCTTTGAGGAAATCAACAACATAGACAAATACATACTCAAACAAACTCAAAGAGAAATAGATAGTAACTAAATTGATAAAAGAGAAATGAAAAGGTACACATAATAAAAGATACTGGGAAAACAGAGAGTAAAAAGGAGATACTTTTAGAAAACTGTGCTCAACAATAATGGCAAATGTAAAGGAAATGGATATTTTTCTCAGTAGTTACCACCTGCCAATCTTAAATAAAGACCAGGTAAGCAAGATAAATAGACCTGCAACCCTTAGTGAAATATACACAGGTATTAAAATCCCTGAACCAAAATAACTTCATGGCTGCTAGCTTTAGCACAGAATTCTATGAGGTATTTGAAGAAAGAGTTAATACCAGCACATCTCAAATTTTTACAGAAAATGGTCACTCAAACCACAAAGAATGAATAACAAAAGAGAATTCCAAACCCTTTTCCCTCATGAACACATATACAAGAATATTCAATGAAATATTTGCAAAACAAATCTAAGAAGACATTGAAAGATCAATGTCCATGATCAATGAAGTGTACTAGATCATGTGTTTAACATACAAAATGGGTTTCATACAAAATAAACCAGTGATGATTTAACATACAAAAATCAGTAAATATAAACAACCTTATACATAATTAGAAAACAACAAGCAAACACACATGATTGTTTCATTAGTCTAAAAAGTTTGTGAAAAATTCAATACTCCTACATGATAAATGTCCTGAAGAGATTAATGATATAGGGAACAAACCTAAACATAGTAAAGTCAATTTAAAACATGCCTATAGACAAATTCAAATTAAATGGATGGAAACTTAAAGCAATTCGACTAAAATACTCAATAAGAAGACAATGATATTCATTCTCTCTTTACCTATTCACTACAGTCTTTGGAATTTTACCTATAGAGAAAGACAACTGAAGCAGATCAGGGTATACAAAGTGAAAAGGAAGAAACTCAAATATTTTCAGATAATATTACACAAAAAGGCACACAAGGAAACTCCTAGAAGTGATAAACACTTCCATTAACGTGGCTGGATATAAGGCAAAAAATAATCAGTAGCCCTTCTATTAAAATATGACAAATGGATCTTAGTAATAAAGTAAATAACACAGATTTCAATAGCCTCAGTTAATAAAAAAATCTTGGTATAACTCTAACAGAGCAAGTAAAAGACTTGTATAATAAAAATCTTCAAGTTTTTTGAAGATTTTTTTGAAGTTTTTTTTTGAAGAAACTGAAGATCAGAAGATGGAAAGATATCACATGCTAAATGGCTATCCTATCAAAAACAATCTACATATTCAATACATTCATCATCAAAAATCCAACAAAATTCATTTTAGACCTTGGTAGGGCAATTCTCAATTGTATGTGGAAAAACTAAAGATCTACAATAGCTACAACAATCCTAAACAATAAAAATCAGCTGGAGATCCCACCATTCCTGACTTCAAGCTCTACTACAGAGCTATTGAAAATATAACTGCATGTTATTAGCATAATACCAGACACTTTTACAATAAAATAGAATCAAAGATCTAGACATAAATTGACACACCTATAGGTACCTGATATTTGATAAAGAAACCTTAAATTCACTAGGAAAAATATCTTAAACAAATGGTATTGTTATAACTGGATGACTGCATGTAACTCAATGTAAAAGATCCGTATTATGAGCCTTCACAAAACTCAAGTCCAAGTGGATCAAAGACCTCAATATAAAACCAGACACATTGAACATAATTGAATAGAAAGTTGGGGAAAACTTTGAATGCATTGTCACAGGAGAAAACATTCTGAACAGAATAGAAATAGCACAAGCACTAAGATCTAGAATTACTAAATGGAACAGTATAAAACTGAAAAACTTCAGTGAGGTAAAGAACACCACCAACTGGACAAATTGGCAACCTACAGAACAGAAAAATATTTTTACTAATTCCATATATTATAGAGGACTAATATCAAAATATATTTTAAAAACTCAAGAAACTACATTTTAATAGGACACAGTTTAATAAATGGCATATAGATCTAAACAGAGAAGTTTTGATAAAGGATTCTAAAATGGCTAAATTCATAGTCACCACAAAAATAAAAATCAAACCTACATAGAGATTTCATATATCATAATGGTGTAAGACCAATAACACAAGTGAAAACTCATACTGCTGAGGATGTGACACAGGGGTTGAACACTTCCCCATTGCTGGTGGGAGTGTAAACTTGTACAATCACTTTGGAAGTCAATATAGCAGTTTTTGAGAAAAATTTGGATCAGCCTACCTCAAGACCCAGCTATAGCATTCTTGAACTTATAGCCAAAGGACACTCCATCATAAAACATGGGCACTTATGCAACTATTTAAATTGCAGCATTATTCATGTTAGTAAGAATCTTGACTCAACCTAGATGTCCCTCAACCAAAGAAAGGATAAAACTAAATGTGGTACACTTACACAATGGAGTATTACTTAGCTGATAAAATAAACGACATCTTAAAATATGCCAACAAATATAACAAACTACCAAAAATATTATCCTGTGTGGGATAAACTAGACCCAGAGAGACAAAGAAGGTGTCTATTCACATATAAAAGTATATTAGCTATTAAGTAAATGATAATAAGGCTACACTTTAAAGGACACATAAAGGTTAGATAAAGTGTGATTTAGGGGTAAAGTATGGATATCAGTCTGAATGGAAAACAACAGATTGTAGAGGTTGACTGGTAGTGGATGGGGATGACAGCAGGAGTGAGCAAGTGTTGTGAGGGATGGAGAGAAAGAATACTGAGAAAGGCATTTGGAAATGGTGTTCATTTGTGGGATTGTATAGAAACTTAATTCAGTGACATCTTCCTGGAATCTATAAGTATGACATTAGTGAGGACTCATAGTAATAAAGGACATAACTTCATAACTGGTCATCTTCTAAACCAGGCAAGTATTTCAGTGTTTGACAGGGTTGGATTCTGTTGAGCTGTTTGTCAGGGAAGTACCATATAGATCCTTGAAACATCCAAAATCTGATTCTAAGACCTATGGTTGCTCCCTCTGAAATGACAGCAGAACTCCCAAACCAAGAATGGAAACTCACACAGCTTCCTGAATGTAAAGAGGTCAATCTGGTGACACATGGAGCCTTTACCCCTACAATCAAGACTCTTTATTAGGAGAAGGTACTCTGCAGGCTACTAAAAGAGAAACCTGGTCACCAAACCCAGCTACAAAACCTTTAAATTGCAATCATTTCTGCTTTCAAGATAAGCTTGTATTGCTAATGGGGATGCTGAACTTGTGGGAGGAGCTAATCAGTTTCTGGATTAACTTGAGTCCCACAACACTAGAGAGAGCACATTCCCTATACCTAATGGATGGCCAGACCCAGAAAATAAATAGCATGAAGACCTAGGATAGAACCAAACAATACTGACATGGATAGATGATAGATAGATGATAGATAGATAGATAGATAGATAGATAGATAGATAGATAGATAGATAGATAAAAAGACAGATACATACCTGCATACATACATACATAATAAACACACAAACTAATAAAAGATAATCAAGAAAATTATTCCTAACAGTAGTCTGCTATTGTTAGATCTATTCCTTGTTAAGTCATCAGAGAGGCTTCTGATGGCAGCGGAACAGAGTAGATTCAGAGTCTCACAGCTAGGTATTATATGGGAAGAAATTCTAAATTGGAGATCTTCTTCATCTAAGAAGGCTTATACGGGCTGACAGAGACTGAAGTACCTAGAACAGAGTCTACATGTGTCTGTACCAGGTTCTCAGTGTGTATGTTGAGAGTACCACAGAAACATTCTCAACAGTGGGGTTTAGTCTATTTTTGACTCTTGTCTGCTCTTGGTACTATTTTCCTTCTACTGGGTTGCTTTATCCAGCAAAGCTTTTGCCTTGTCTTAATATGTCTTGTTTTGTCTTTTTTTCCCCCTTTTTAATATTTTTATTGGGAGGGGGGTCAGAGATTACAATTTGATTTCTGCTTGTCCTTTACTTAAGATCTACAAATTCTGCTTGTGCATAAGTCCAACACCTATCTCCTCCCACCAAAAGGGAACAGTCTTCTTCAAAGAGGGAGGGCAGGGCATGGGCAGTTTCCATAGAAGGCAAGAGTAGGTAACTTCCACCAGACAGAGGCAGAGGGCATAAGGACTACCGATGGTCCTGCTCACTCAGAAATGAAAACCCAAATAATGGCAAACGCTGAAAGCTGGGGAGTTTCCTGAGTTATCACCACTTCCTGTTTGGCATTCTAGGCAAAACCCTACAGCATACACACAATCAGTACAGGACAACTGCAGACCGAATACAGCAGCTGGCAGCATGGGAGAAGCCAAGGATGGTGCTGCTATGGCAGTCCTCAAAGTTCCTTGGCTCCTGCACAGCAGCTTCTGTGTCCTGGAGTGCCTTCATGATTAGGCTATGTGGAAGGCTGCTGCTAAGCGCTGACAATGAGAAGCCATTTGGGTCACTGTTGGTGACTCCAGAGTAGATACTGCAGAGCAGAGCCAGGGTTCCCAAGAAAACTGTGACTAAAATGCAAGAACCTACAATGCTTGAGTGGGCTTTAGGAGGTGGAATCCAAGTCTTGCAAGCTGTCTTGAACATCAGCGCTGTCTTTGCTGTCACTGCTACTGTCATCTCCAGCCAGGTTCTGCTGACAGGCCTCTTCAGAACCAGGAAGTGTGCTACCCTGATTCTCCTTGGAACCCAGAACCATGTATCGGCCCTTCTTCAGCACCAGCTGCCGTCTCAGCTCCTCCGCCATCTGGGAGAGATCTCGTTTCATGGCGTAGGCATCTTCTCCATCTGCATAGTACTTGGGCTCCACCTCACTAACATGGAAGTTCAGGGTGTTGGAATAAAGGTGCAGGGCTGCCCTGTTGCTCTTCCTCACGTGCAGGGATACATACTTGGCGCTGAAGTTCTCGAGCATGGCCCATGAGGCCTGGTCCATCAGCTTCTGGGCCAGGCCGAGGCGCCAGTGGGAACATTTCACAGCCAGTGAGGTGATGTGTCCATGAGGGACATCATCGGGGTCCTCCTCCATCTTGGCCAGGACATAGCCCACGATCTTGCCATCCTCATCCTCAGCAATGTAGGAGAGCTGGGGCCAAGAGAGGCCGTGGTAGAAGTAGTACTTCATCTGGTAGTTCTCGGGCAGGCACAGCAGGTTGCAGTGCTGCATGTTCATCAGATCATCGGGCCGAGCACGGTGGATGTTCATATTGGCAACAGATAGGCCTGTCAGGCTCGAGAACCACAGAGGATGCCAGGAGCACAAGCGACACCAACACCGTTTGCCTCGAGGAATTGACACAAAGCGTATTTCAACACTCAAGTAACACAGCACTGTCATTATCAATGTATCTTTGAAGACTATGGATTCAACAGAGTCCTGGGTAACTACATAATCTAATTTTGTACGCATGCTTGCAGAGGCTCTCACTCAGGGTCTTGTCAAGGACTGAAATTCCTTTAGTGAGGACAGGGTCTCTGCCTATGAGGCTTTATATACTCATGTGACAATTAGGTGAAAGTCCTAGCACAGCACCAGACCTCCTGAACTCCCTGCTAACTCCTGCACCTTCTTGGATTCTGCCCACAACAGCAGTGTGTGCAAAGTATCTCAAAACAGGGGCTGCTTGGCCTCTGGCCCTTGCTCTCACGTGGGCTCGGACAGACTCAGCAACACTGCTTCTCCTGCTACCGTCACTCAGTTATCAGTCTGCAGGTCACCAAAATTTTCACCCATGTTTTATATAAAACTGAGATTAAAATAGATGCTCATTACTTTTTTTCCTCCAAGAAAAATTTTGAAAATTTTAAAACAGCTGGGATATCTTCACACAAGATGAGAAAGATCTCCCACTATCTTCCATTTCTTTTCGGCGATGCTGTACAGAACCTCGTCCATCTTCATGCAAGTGGGGTCCCAGTCGTGTCCGAAACGAATGACGACCACGCGGTCCTCCTCCGACAGGATGGCCTGGTCTACCTGCCAGCCATTGTGCAGATGCGGGAGCATGTACGACATCTTGAGAGGGCCTGCGCAGCCGGAAGCCGCGAGCTGGCTCGTGAGATCCCACGCAGCCCTTCTGCGACTCCTCGCAGCACCAGCGCCCTCCGGCTCCCCGGAACCTCCGGGCGTACGCACTCTCTTGTTTTGTCTTATTGGGTAGTTGTCCCTTGGAATTCTACTTTTTGCTGAAGGGAAATGTAGGAGAGTGGATCATGGAGTGAACAAAGTAGGGAGAAGGGATAGGCCAGGAAAAAATAAATGGAGGAAAACCTGTGGTCATGATGAGAGCTGATAAAAGAATCTATTTTCAATGAAGATATTAAATGAATAAACAAAAAAACCAAATAAATAAATTTTTAAAATAAGGAACATTTATTGATTATTTCTACCAAGAATATGTATTCAAAATTGAACTCTCAAAGTAAATATAATCAAATTCAACCAAATATATTGCAAAATATCAAACAACATAGATAAGTACAATACAATTTAAATTATATATGTAATATACCATACAAACAATGTAAAAGAAAAAAAATCATTTGTAATAATATTAAGACAGAAAGAAGGTGGCATGCCTTCAGGAGTAAAAATTTGTAAACGCTAAACTTAACAGAAAATGTGTTTAATTTAGTAAGTGAGCTCTGAACACTCAATGCTTTGAACTGTAGTTAATGATGAAGAAAAGGAGGATTTATTTTTTCCTGAAATCAAAGATATGATGAGAATATATTTTTTTAATATCTTGTATTATTATGTCAAATAAAACTAGAAAATAAAAATGCATTAAATGTAAAATGAAAATGAAATGCCAGATCAATGGCCTTTTTAAAAGAAATATTAGAACATTAAAAATGTGTTCATCAGAGTTGTTGGGCATAAAATATGATACACAAATATAACACCCAAAATGTTACAATATGTAATCATATTTATCTACATTAGAGGAGCTGAAATTGAAAGTAAGATAATAACTTCATCTAAAATAGCATTAAATATAAAATAAATAGAAATTTATATATATATAAATCAATATAGTAACATGAATTTCTTTTTTTTTTTAAATAGGGTTTCTCAAAGGAGTACTGGTTTTCTCAGGACTTCCTATGTAGAATACAGAAGCCTGAAAATCACAGAGCTTCTCTGTACAATGACTCTTGAGTGCAAGGAATAAGTGTAGGTGACATGATAACCAGTAGTGTTAATATTTTTCTAAGGTCAAATAAGTTTAAGAACATCCTTGCCTATGGTGTAGATGACAATATAATGTTATGAAAACAAAAATTTTCAAACATTCTTAGGGAAAAAATGCAACCAGTATTAAATTCCCTGTCTAATTTTTAACTTGATAGCTTAATCCTAATTTTTATATGGGTATTCATTGAACAGATAATAACCAAAGAAATCTTTTAAGATTTTGTAACACCCGGTTTTGGTGTTACACCCTCGGTACAGTTCGCTCACAGCTGTACCGAGAGTTGGGCAAGGCCTGGAAGTTAACAAAACACACAGAGAAACCAGGGTCATTAGAAAGGAGATCAACCCAATGCCATTTATTCCGCCTTGGGGAAGCCCTTATCTACCTAACTTTAGCACAAGGACCCCTGCCCGCCCAGTCAGATGGGAAATTACCATATCAACAATGGAATGAATGCCCTGTAGCTGATCACCAGGCAGGGCAGGAAAAATACAGGAACTTAACCAGGTGAAGCAGGGGAAAAACAGGAACTAGCAGGAAGCTAGTCATCTGACTAGAAACTGTATGCACCCCAGGAATAAGGGATAAATGCTTGGTCATGCTGACCAGAAATTGTCCTCGAGATGCAACCCAGGAATAAGAGCAGACCAGGGCCCTACAGATTTACAGTTTCTGATTTCAAAACAGAATATAATGTTAAAGAAAAAGCAATGTAGTGGCTGAATAAAGATCGATACACTGATCAATAAAAATGATTTGAAAATACATGCATATTCCACTTTGCTTGCCTAACTTTTGACAAAATTGAAAAAACAATTTGTGTGGAAAAGCAATATTTTTCCCAAAAAGTAATGATAGGACATTTAGATATACAAATACCAAAATGCAGGAAACTAACTACTATCTTATGTTTTGCAAAAAATTATTAAATGTGTATAATTTATTTAAATATAAAACCAAACAATAAAGCAAGGCTTAGGGATGATACTTGTTTTTTAAGGTAAAATAAAAAAAAAACTCTTAAGATTACCACAGGCAAACATAGCTTGCTCCAATACTGGGGGAACTTAAGAGGTGAGTGAACAGCCACATGGTGGCATACCCTACTCTTTAAGACATCAACAGTGGGACAAATCCCCAGGCTCCTCCTCTAAGTCCCTCTGCTTTTCTAGCCAGCCAACAGGAGAGTTTCCTGCAGGTAGGCTTCACCATCACACAAGCCCATCCACCCTACCCTCCAAGCTATTGTTCACAAACTATCCCCTAACCCACCTATCCTCCTGCAAACTTGGTGGAGCTTTGAAACATAGTTTGCTCCAATACTGAGGAAATGAAGAGCTTGCTATAATACTGAGGGTAATACAAGCTTGCTACAACACTGAGAAAACTAAGAGAGGACCAAGAGAACAACCAAGAAGAGACGAGCAAGAGAGCAGATGTAGAGAGACCTCAGAGGTTTCTTGAGACAAAGACATTGATAGTACATTTAAGACCAAGAAAAAATATCAAACACTTAGACAGCCAATGCAAGGATTGGACCAAAACACAAAGACACTGACAGCCTCATTTGAAGGAAGAGATGGGTAGGCACCAATGTAACAATTCAAACAACAACCTAAAAAGCAACATGGTAACACCTGAAACCAGTGGTTACACAACAGGAAGACTTGAAAACTCTAAACCAGAAGAAGCAGAAAAAAAAGACTTTAAACATAAATTCATAAAAATGATGGAGACTATTAAAGAGGAAATCAAAAATTCCCTTAAAGAAATGCAGAAAAGACAAAAAATTGGAAGAAATTGATATAATCTTCAAAAAAAACAAGAAAACCAAGAATTAATCAAACAGGTAAAGCAATCAATTTAATATTTGAAGACCAAAATACAGGCAATAAAGAAAACACAAACTGAGGGAATTCTGATAATGCAAAATCTGGGAAAACAAACAGAAACTACAGAAACAATTATAACCAGCAAAATAAAAGATAAATAAGAAAGAATCTAAGGTGTTGAAGATACTATAGAGGAAATAGTATAGTTGATCAAAGAAAATATTAAACTTAAAGATTCTTACCACACAACACCCAGGAAATCTGGGACACCATGAAAATATTAAACCTAAGAATAATAGGGGTAGAAGAAGAAGAACTCCAGCTCAAAGGCACAGAAAAATATATTAAACAAAATCATAGAAGAAAACTTTTCCAATGTAAAGAAGAATATCTCTATGAGGGTACAAGAAGCTTGCAGAACACCAAATAGACTAAATCAAAAAAAAAAAAATACCATGGCTGCTCACCATATAATAATCAAGATGCAAAACATACATAATAAAGAAAGAATATTAAGAGCTAAAATTAAAGAAAATAAATTCAAGAATGATATAAAGGTATACCTATCAGTACTACACCTGATTTCTCAATGGAAACACTGAAAGTCAGAAGGTCCTAGGCTGATGTGCTTCAGAAAATAAGAGACCAGAAATGCAAGCCCAGAATTCTGTACCAAGCAAAGCTTTCAATCACCATTGATAGAGAAAATAAGATATTCATGAGAAAACCAGATTCAAACAATATGTATCCACAGATTCAGCCCTACAAAAAGTACTAGAAGGAAAATCTCAACACAAGGAAGCTAACTGCACCCACAAAAACACATGCAACAGATAAGCCCCACCAGCAAAATCCAAAGAAGTGAAGCACACAGACACTACTGAAAAATAACAAGTATTAACAACCACTGGTCATTAATATCTCTTAAAATCAATGTAATCAATTCACCTATAAAAAGAAACCGGCTAAGAGAATGGATATAAAAACAGAATCCAGGCTTCTGCTATATACAAGAAACACATCTTATCCTCCAAGACAGAAACTATCTAAGAGTAAAGGGTTGGGAAAGGGTTTCCAACAAAATGGACCTAAGAAACAAGCAGATGCAGCAATCCTAATATTTACCCAAAATAGATTTCAAACTAAAATCAATCAAAAGATATATAAAATACTTAATACTCATATCAGGGATAATTTATCAAGATGAAGTCTCAGTCCTAAACATCTATTCCCCAATACAAGAGCACCCACACACATTGAAGAAATATTACTAAAACTTAGATCACTCATCAACCCCCCCCCACACACACACATAGTAGATTTAAACACTCCATGCTCTTCAATGGACAGGTCAACCAGACAGAAAGCTAACAGAGAAATAAGAGAACTAACAGATGACATGAATCAAATGGACTTAATAGACATCTGTAGAACATTCCACCCAAACAAGGAATATACCTTCTTCGCAGCACCTCAATGAACCTTCACTAAAATTGATCACATACTTGGTAACAAAGCAAACATCCACAGATAAAAAAATAATAATAATGAAGTAACCCTCTGTCTTATCAGATCACCATGGAGTGAAGTTAGAAATTAACAAAAATGATACTCTCAAAAATCCTATGAACTCATGAAAATTGAACAGTGAACTACTGAACCAACCAAGGGTCAAGAAATAAAGAAAGAAATTAAAGATTCCTAAAATTCAATGAAAATGATAGCACAATGTATCCAAACCTTTGGAATACTATGAAAGCAGTGATAAGAGGAAAGTTCACAGCAGTAAGAGCCCACATAAAGAAAATTGAAAAAGCTCACATCAGTGACTTAACAGCTCGTCTGAAAGCTCTAGAACAAAAGTAAGACACACCCAGGAGGACTATAAGACAGGAAACAATCAAATTGAGGACTTAAATCAACAAAATAGAAACAAAGAAAACAATACAAATAATCAATGTAACAAAGAGCTGGTTCATTCAGAAAGTCAACAAAATAGATAAACTTGTATTCAAACTAGTCAAAAGTCAGAGAGAAAACATCCTAATAAAATCAGAAAAAAGTACCTTTTTGCATTCTAAGTTAACATTTTCACAAGCTAGAGATTCAATAAGTACTCATGTAGCTTCTGGATTTGTTATGCCTATTTGTATATCTTTAGTTAATCTTTGTAAAAAGTTACTGAAGTGCTCTCTTTGGACTTATATGACCATAGTATATGATTCAATTCTTCTTTCTAGTTCTGTGTCTTATCCTAAGCATTGAAGCCTGTTGTATTGTAAAGAAAAAAAAACATGTGTCCATTATAAATAGCTCAATTCTGTGGAACAGTATAATGGCCCTCACCAAAAATTTGATCTTAGGAGGTCTCAAATCCTCGGACTCTACTTTGAAGTTCTAGGGCTTTAGCCACTTCTCTCTAATAGCACTTCCCATGTAACTTTGGTCCATATTGTAGCAGCATTGAAACTAATTGAACACAATTATGTAGAACTACCCTATTGCTTGAAGCCTATATCTGTACCATCTCCCTAACAAATTGTGAATGTATGCCATGAAAATATTGCTCCTTCCTTGATATCTTTTAGATCATCTATACCTATAGGTTTCTACTTATATTCTGTATATCTGTATGTATATTAAGTATTTGCTGACTTTCCAGTGGTAAAACTTTGGTAAGTCATCTCTGACTCTAATAGGTGAAGGCAATGCTAAATGGTTTGCTTGACCTCCTTTCCTTAAGTATCAGTCATGACAAGTTACTCAATCAATTCAAATCTTTTTATCACTATTTTTTGAAAAACCAGAATTTTTTTTTTATTTTATTTTATTTTTCTCCATTAACAGCTTCAACTGGGTGTGGGGCAACAGGACCATTCCCAGCACAACCATGGGTGTGGGGTTCCCCGCAGTCTCCCCAGGGCGATGGTTCCTGCAATGATCTCTAGGGGGAAACGGCTCCCCACAGATCCCCTCCCCCCTCTCCCATACAAAGTCAGGCAGCTATCACGTGGAGAGCACCAGTCAGAGTCATCCATGGTGTCAGACCAAAGGAGGAGGGACTGAGACAAGGAGAGACCCTCCTCTCGAGTGGTGGACTTTGATAAAACCAGAATTTTTTAAACTGTGAATATTTCTATTGATTTTATCAAATCATTTAATTTCTTGATCTCATTATGCACTTGTGATCCAAAGATTTTCAATTTTTTCATTAACAATATCTTCTCATCGTTAGATATTATTTGGATGGTGTATAGATTGCCTTTCTGGTAGGATGGTCTATCTGTTACCTAATCATAAATTTTAAACAGATTTTGATTGTCAATTTCAACAATAAGAATGATTTCAGATAATCTCTCAGTTTCCTTATATGAGGTTTCACAAACGATTGACAAGGATTGAATTTTGCCTATCAAATTAATGTTATCATTTTCAATAGTGTGAATACTTTATGTTGAAGATTGTATCATTCCTTAAAGTTTCTTATTTCTGACTCTGTTATCCAACCATTTCTTTACGAACACAATATGAAGAACAAAGCTAATAGCTGTGGTGGATATATATATGCCTGGTAGGTAGGTCATATAGCTTTCGCAAATTTCCATTCATAGCAGAAACAAAAAAGAAGTTGTTAAATTCCTGGTTGATGATATTGTCTGCAATTATCTTGATGTTGATTGTCAATTTTCAAGTTATTTACTTATTAATCAAATTAACTTACATCTTTTAAAATTTTCAGAAAATTCTTGTATGTATAATAATCTTAATTGGCCAGCATGGTTTCACAGTTTCGGCAGTAAGACAGATCCTAAACCAATACCCAAATTAGATGAGACTTATACTTACTAACTATTTTAGTTAATTACTTAAGATTAGCATACACACATACAGAGAAGAATTGAGTTGGGCACAATATCAAGGAAACCAGAGTTTACAGACAGTCTCGAGTTGTGAATTTACTGGCCTGAACTCGATCCAGGCATTCATGGATGTGAACTGAAAATGCAAGCCTGTACTCCAGGTGCAGGGTTAGAACCCCTACTCCCAGAGTCAGAGCTAGGCTTGATCAGAGCAAGGCTGACAGAAACCAGAGAAGGCACAGAGGAGTTATGTTGCGGGAGGTCCTTCCGCCCCTCCAACCAATAGCTGCTGAGATACCAGCCCATTGGGGCGTGGTTTCTCTCCCTTTAAAAGAAGCGGCTATTTCCTTTCTCGCTCTCTTCACTTCCTGCTCCGCTGGAGACTAGACTCCCTTCCTCGTTGCGCAGATGGCTTTGTCCGGGACGGTGGTCTGTAAGTTTTCCCTTTTTTAAATAAATAACATCCTATTAATTATAACTCCAAACTGGTGTGGCATTGTTCGTGACTTACGCCTTCATTTTGGCGCCCGAACGTTTGGCTTTTAGGACCTCTCCTTCCCCCGCTTGGCTGCTGGCCGCGAGTTCGGCTGGGCGCAAGCCCTCCCTTCTCAGCTGCGGCCTGTGCCTTGCGGCGGCTGTGTGACCTGTGCCTTGTGCATGGAGCCAGCAGTTTAATATAAATTATCACTCACTGGCTTTTCTTGCTGCAATTCTTTGCTTTTTTAGACACCTCAGATTGACTTCAAGTCCCCACGCACCCTATTCTGCCTCCCCACGTGGATTTAAACTCCACAGGCCCGTGTAATCTCTGCTGCGTGGTTTACTCTTTTCTGAGTTGTTTTTAAATCTCCCTTGCAAGTATAGCTCTTAAGTGGTGCGAACCAGAGCATGTGGTTGCCGGTTGCGGAAGCTACAACCCCTCAGGGTGACTCTGTCACGTGGAGGCATACAAGGCTTCCGGGTTACTCTTCTCTACCCCTGGATTCTGGGTTTATGGTTCCGTGTACACCGTTTTTTGTTTAGTTCGTGACTTAGGCCCCAGTGCCGAGTCCGAGATACACTCGGCCTTCAGGCCCATAATATCCAGAGAGGCAGGACAATCTCTGAGACCAACTGGGCGGTGGTGGCATACGCCTTTAATCCCAGCACTCGGGAGGCAGAGGCAGATGGATCTCTGTGAGTTCGAGGCCGGCCAGGCGGTGGTGGTGCACGCCTTTAATCCCAGCACTCGGGAAGCAAAGACAGGCGGATTTCGGTGAGTTCGAGGCCAGCTGGATAATAGGTAATATGGCAGTTTTCGTTTCCAACATGAATTTAACTGTTTGGGCTACCAATACAATGGGTCTTATTATGCAAGGTTTATATGACTATGAGGATAACTTAATTTACTGGCTACTAGGTTTTAGTATTCTTTTGAATATTCTATCATTTAGGAAGAATATGGTACTCCTAAGAACCATAGGTCAGGAGATTCAGGATTCAAAAGAGGCAATAATAAAAAGACTTGAAATGATTGAAGAAATTTTTGGAGCTGGTGAACAGAGTAATAAGGCACAAGGACAGGATCCAATGCCAACACCAGCTATTAGAACTGGCTTACCTAAGGTTTTAGCAGCATACCCTATACTTAATTCTGACAAAGCGTCAACTTCTAAAGGCTCAAAGGGAGTCAGAGAAGCTAGATGGACACCAATAGCAATGAATGATCTAAAAGAAACTAAGCAGGCTATAATTAATTTTGGCTTGCAAAATGCATATGTAAAGGAAATGATAAGGACTTGGGCTTCTAATGCTAGAGCTACCCCCTATGATTTCCATCAGTTAGTGTCTGCAGTTTTAGATAAGGGACCTTCCTTGATGTTTGGAATTTATTTCAGAGAAGAATCCAAACATATGGAACAACAAGGAAGAGCAAAAGGTATTGAGGTTTCCCAAGATCAAATTCTTGGTGCAGGAGAATATGCTGATCCACAGGTCCAAGCTCTTTATGACGATGAAGTACTGTGTCTATGTCACCAAGCAGCTTTAAATGCTTGGAATAGGATACAAGATCCAGGAAAAAGGGTTGAATCATATACGAGAATTAGGCAGGGACAGAGAGAACCCTTTATTGACTTTTTGCAAAGATTAATTAAGGCTCTGGACATAGGGGTAACAGACCCAGAATCTAGACGAATACTTGTTGAATCTCTAGCTTTCGAGAATGCAAACATAGAATGCAAAAAGATAATTGGGCCTTTAAAGTCTAGATCAGCACCTATGGATGAATGGATTCAGCATATGATGAATGTTGAGGCGTTTAGCTATAATGATGAATCTTGGGTAGGAGAAGCCGTTTCCACAGCAATGAGGAGACGTCAAACTGCCAGGTGTTTTAATTGTGGTAAATTAGGACATCTGAAAAGGGATTGCAGGCACAGAATTCCTAGGAATAATATCTCCTCTGGGAATGACAAGAATAGGAGACCTAGGCCTTCACTTATATGTAGGCGATGTGGTAAAGGCCGACATTGGTCCAACGAATGCAGGTCAACATCAGACAAACAAGGCAACCCGATACCGCCGGGAAACTCCTTGAGGGGCCTCTCGCAGGCCCCCAAGCCAACAGTGGCCCAGTCATTCCCAGTCACAGTGGAGAACGTGCCTCACCAAGAAAATTAAAAGCTCCAATTTCTGCTGTAAAAAGTAATACTGGTCTAAATGATGAATTACGCGTGGAGGATGAGTCAAAAAACTCAGTAGGACAGAGTAAGCATATATTTTGGCAGACTTCTATTAACGATCGGAGACCAAAGCTAAGAGTCTGTATAAATGGCACTTTTATTGAAGGCTTATTAGACACAGGTGCGGATGTAAGTATCATTACTCCAGAATCCTCGCATCCGAATTGGCCTCTTCAAGAGGTAGATGTTCAGTTACTGGTAATTGGAACCCTATCTCGTGTAAAACAAAGCACAAGATGGGTTGAATGCATACGGCCCGAAGGGCAAATAGGAAGACTAAGGCCATATATATCCAATATTGCCATAAATTTATGGGGCCGTGACCTGCTACAGCAATGGAATACCCAGATTAACATTCCTGTAGTTCCAGGAACTCATAATTCTAGGAAAGATATGATGCGGTATTATGGAAAAAGGTCACCAGCCATTCAGGCTGTACAAGAACATACAACAAATACCAAACATTTAGAGGTACCAACAGCCCTACCTTTAAAATGGCTAACTGAGAAGCCAATATGGATCAAACAGTGGCCTTTAGCTGAAGATAAATTGCAGGCATTGGAACAGCTGGTGCAAGAGCAACTAGATGCTCACCATATTGAAGAATCAACCAGCCCTTGGAATTCTCCTGTGTTTGTTGTAAAAAGAAATCTGGTAAATGGAGAATGGTGACAGATCTAAGAGCTGTCAACAAAGTAATTCAACCTATGGGCCCACTACAATCTGGAATTCCTTTGCCTTCTCTACTACCAAAAGGATGGCCTCTTATAGTTCTTGATTTGAAAGATTGTTTTTTCACTATACCGTTACAAGAAAAGGATAGAGAAAAATTTGCCTTCACAGTGCCTACTTATAATAATTCTGAGCCTAATAGGAGATATCAATGGACTGTCCTCCCACAGGGTATGCTCAATAGTCCTACATTGTGCCAATATTTTGTAAGTAAGCCATTGGAAATAATTCAGTAAACAATTCCCCAAGTCCATAATTTATCATTACATGGACGACATCTTGTTATCTGATTCAAATAAAGATACTTTAGAAAGGATGTTTGAAGAAGTAAAGAAAGTCTTGCCTAGGTGGGGATTACAAATTGCCCCTGAAAAGATTCAAAGAGGAAATTCTATTAACTACCTAGGTTACAGAATAGGGTTAGAGAAAATTAAAACGCAAAAGGCACAAATTAGGAGAGACCAGTTAAAGACTCTTAATGACTTCCAAAGATTGTTAGGAGATATTTCCAGTCTACGACCAGCTGTTGGGATAACCCCTGATCTAATAGTTCATTTAAACAAAACCTTAGATGGTGATAAAGATTTGAATAGTCCAAGAAAACTGACAGCTGAAGCAGAAAAGGAACTGAAAATGATTGAGGAAAAATTACAGGAGGCACATGTGGATAGGGTGAACCCAAATCTTAGCTGCATCCTAGTCATATTGCCTTCCAGAATCTCTCCTACTGGGATTCTAATGCAGAGGGAAGATATTATTTTAGAGTGGATATTTATACCTAATAAACCAAGTAAAAAATTAAAAACTTATGTGGAAAAAGTCTCTGAATTAATTATAAAAGGTAAGCTGAGACTTCGTCAACTAGCAGGTATAGACCCAGCAGAAATTATAGTGCCTTTTACTACTGAAGAAATAAAAAAGTTATGGGAAGACAATGAACCGTGGCAAAGAGCTTGTGCTAATTTTTTGGGAGAAATTAATAGCAACTATCCCAAAAGTGGTAGACTTAACCTCATAAAGAGAACTTCTTGGATTCTTCCTAAAATTGTACGTGATGCTCCAATAACTGGAGCCCGTACCTTCTATACTGATGCGAATAAATCAGGGAAAGCAGGTTACAAGTCAGATGAATTGAGTAAGGTGGAACAAAGCCCTTATAATTCTGTCCAGAAGGCAGAATTATATGCCATTCTTATGGTGCTGAGGGATTTTAAAGAACCTCTTAATATAGTTACAGATTCTCAATATGCAGAAAGAGTTATCTTGCATATTGAAACCGCTGAATTTATACCAGATGACACAGAGTTGACTTCATTGTTTATCCAGGTACAAGACATAATCAGGAACAGGCTTTGTCCGATGTACATAACACACATCCGGTCCCATACAGGTCTGCCTGGTCCTCTAGCCCAAGGCAACGCTGAGATTGATCAATTATTGATTGGAAGTGTGTTGCAGGCCTCAGAATTTCATAAAAAGCATCATGTCAATAGTAAAGGCCTAAAGAAAGAATTTTCCATTACTTGGCAACAAGCTAAAGACATTATAAAGAGATGTCCTACTTGTCCTTTCTATAATCAAACACCGTTGCCTGCAGGGAGTAACCCAAAGGGTACTAAGAGAAATGAAATCTGGCAGATGAATGTGTTCCACTTTATGGAATTTGGTAAATTAAAATATGTACACCACACCATAGACACGTATTCAGGTTTTCAATGGGCTACTGCCCTGAGTTCACAAAAGGCTGATTCAGTAATCACATATTTATTGGAAGTTATGGCCATCATGGGTATACCTGCACAAATAAAGACAGATAATGGTCCAGCATATGTATCTAAGAAAATGAAACGCTTTTTTGACTATTATAATATAAAACACATTACAGGTATACCAAATAATCCTACAGGACAGGCAGTTATAGAAAGATCAAATCGTACTATAAAGGATATGTTGAACAAACAGAAAGGGACTGAAAATACCCCCAGAAATTGATTACATAATGCTCTATTAACCTTGAATTTTCTTAACGCTAATGAGAAAGGAACGACAGCAGCAGAAAGACATTGGATAATGGAAAAGTCTGCTGAACTAAATCAACCGATTTATTTCAAAGATGTGCTGACCTCTCAATGGAAGCCAGGAGATGTGCTACGTTGGGGAAGGGGTTTTTCTCTTGTTTCCACAGGAGAAGAAAAATTGTGGATACCATCAAAATTAATAAAGTTTCGATTTGAAGAGGTGAAACCTCTTGGAAAGGAGAAATGACAACCCATCCACAATGATGATATTCATACAGGTGGTAAGAAAAACATATAGAATGGGGGCAGGGTTCTGTTCTTATCTCCATAGGAAAACACTCATCTTTGAAAAATTCAAAGGACCCTGGATGTTTGGATACTGACAGATGGAAAAATACCTGCCCAATAGGAAATATCAAGAAAACTGAATGGGTTGTGTAAGTAAAATATATTAAACCATATTTCTAAATTTATAGAGCTGGTTTTGAAGTTGGACTCTGGCTCAGTCCCTCTCCAATTCCAAGCCTGTTGGTAAGAGAAAAACCCAGAGTTTCTGGAGTTTCTGACTCATGTCAAGAGCCATGATATGGGACAGAAAGAAATATGACTTTAGAAAACATCTTTGCTTTTCTTCATGTCTATCATACTTTTCATTGAATATATCTATCATGCCTTTCATTGAATATATATATATGTCTATATGATTAATGTTTAAGTTTTTCACAATGAACAATGAGTCTTTCCTGAAGTGACATTTGAAGTTTCCAGGAAGAAGATGGGGCCCCACAACAACAACTCTACCTGGTTGATATGACGTCATGATACTGATAGCGCTTCTACAAGACCTGTTTTGGGTACCAACTGCACAAGACGATCCCAACTTGGTTAGCTGAAATGGTGCACATCTTGTACAACATTCTGGCCAGACCTCCACAAAATACTCAGAGACTATTTGCAATTTTAAAAGACATTGATCTTGAAATTTAACCATCATTTTACTTTCACAGGATCCCCCAGAAAGAACGTCGCCCCCATGACAGCTGGAAGTAATTCTAGAGGACGAAGTCCCCTCTCCCAGTAAAGTTTGCCCCTGGGTTTAGGGACATCATTTAGGGGTTGGGAGGGTGAGGGAGGAATTTTATAAGCTCAGGGATCATTTTGAAAAAAAGGGATTGATGGGATAATAGATTTATAATTGTGAGTTACTGTTTTTAGACAAATATATTGATACCGATTTTTGTATATTGATACAAAGTTAAATTATATTGACTATTGTATGCATGCATGTTTCTACCTCTGTTTAAAACATTTTTTATGTATTGACATATATTGTATTGATATATATATAGTATATATTTACCATATTGCAGTATACATTTCTACCTCTGATTAAGATACTCATATATTGTTTGTATATTGATATATATTTACCATATTGCAATGTATATTTGTACATTGTTTATATTTGGAGGTCATTGTCCTTATTTGTTTCACAGTCGTTTATTGTCTTAGTCTTTAAGTTAGATAGATATTGAGAATTATATAGATTATAGTCATCTAAGTTGGTCATTTATAATTAGACTAATCAGGTTCTTTAGATATATAGAGATTACACTCAGTATAGACAGACGGTCTTCGACCTCTTCAAAGAGCTGTAGAAAATGGCCTTTAATCTAACTCAGAGTTTTGTGGTAGTGAGACACAATTGCTCCTGGCAACACCGCTCTATTCCCGAGAGAATGTTGAGCACCAACGACACTCCACCTGGAGCCTTTTCTTTTTGGCAGAACTGGCCTTGGGGCAAAGAAATGCCCATACCTCAACCACTGACAGAGATACAGAGCGTGCATCAATGGATAAAACAGGACTGTCATATCCTGCCAAGACAGGGTAAGATAGTTTTGAAAAGTTGCTTGCCTTTGAAAATGGTATGTCAGTTATGTTAGGCCTTAGCCAAAGTTGGTTGCTTCAACGCTGCAAACATGACTTTGGGTGATTGCCCAGGTAGCTAGTTGTCTCTGTGATTTGTTGCATGTTTTGGAAGTTGTTTTACTGAACTTCCTAATTACTCAGGTAACATTATTTCCCTTCTCAGATCTTCGATGGGGTTGAAGACTATATAAATGTAGTTACTTTTCTCTCATGACTTGGCCAAGTTATTTATTATGCAAGACCTAAGCTAGTTAGAATAGGATATTTGTACTTATTGTATATAATTTTGTAGTAGGTTTAGAACTTTCTTACTTAAACAAAAGGGGGAGGTGTTGCGGGAGGTCCTTCCGCCCCTCCAACCAATAGCTGCTGAGATACCAGCCCATTGGGGCGTGGTTTCTCTCCCTTTAAAAGAAGCGGCTATTTCCTTTCTCTCTCTCTTCACTTCCTGCTCCGCTGGAGACTAGACTCCCTTCCTTGTTGCGCAGATGGCTGTTGTCCGGGACAGTGGTCTGTAAGTTTTGCCTTTTTAAATAAATAACACCCTATTAATTATAACTCCAAACTGGTGTAGCATTGTTCGTGACTTACGCCTTCACTCCTGGGTTCAGAACCTCTGAAGGCCTCTCCCTCCATGGAGATTGTACCCTCTCAGCACAGTTCCTTGCCGGTCCACTCTGCCTGACTATGGTGGCAGAAGCAGCTGAGATTCTGAGTCATTGAACATCCACAGCGACTCAATTTTTCCTGGTCCTTGCTAGAAAGTTGGCAAACAGGATTCCTAAAGGGCGACTTCACCCTGGTGGTTCGGCAGATAGTTGA
>CADCXT010006910.1:0-45371 GCA_902806775.1 Microtus agrestis | reverse complement strand
AAAAAAAAAGAATATCAAGAATATTTAAAGAAAATACTATGATTGCTAAATTTGTCACTACTTTTCAAGACTTCAATGGGAAGCCTAGGAATAAACACTGCATTTTCAAAATAACAAGAGATAAAGGCAGAATTTGCAAAAGAAAATTTTACTATAGTAATGACTATAATAACCAATAGTCTGGCCAAATTCAAGATAGTAGCCCAAACAGTAATATGAATGAGCAAGTGCTAGATGAGCAATTATAATAATTATTTTGATTACTTACAATGCTTTTCTATTTGATAAAATATTATTTGTTTGCAAGAACATTATTAACAATTTTACATGCTTAGTAACATGTCATTATCAAATACATAATATACCATGATCTGATTAAGTAACTTGATTCAGATTGATTTCCTCCTCATGCCTCTGAAAATCCAAAACTATTGTATTTTTATCTAACTGTAGAAGGCAACAGCTAAGATAAATTTTTATTTGTATCTTCTTCAGAATCGAAACAAACCTTCAGCTATGTGAATAAGTATGTAGTCTAGACTATGACTGTCTTTTTAAAAAGTATTCAAGCCTAAGAATATTCTCTTATTTACACATATAAGGATAACAATTAACACATAAGAGATTTTAAGAGTATTTTGATATAGTTCTGTAAGTACTTTCAAAACATCGGCAATACATTTTCATAACTATGACCAATTTAATTTTGAAAAATTATATGTGCACGCATTAAGCAGTAGTTCAAAGTGTAGAGGCAAGAGGAAAAATTCAAAAAGTCTGTTCGTCTCCTATTTTTATATAGGATCCAAAGATTAAACCAAAGTCATCAGGTCTGCATTGCAACCACCTATTCCTGATGGCCTATATTCCAGGCCTCTGAACACCTAACTTTGATTTTTCTTGACCTGATTTATTCAAATGAGTAAAACATAAAGAAACCTCTTCCTACACCTTTTAAACTTTTGTTTCAAAACAGAATACATCACACCTCCTAAATCTTTAACTGAAGATGCTAAAGAGGATTCTATAACAAAATTCAACTAATACTTAAAAATGTCTTTGAAAACAGAAAGTTATGGAATAAAATGCAACTGTCCTCCAACTAAGACATCATACTTAACAAAATAGAAAAGTTAACAAACAAAGTAATGAAGTACTTCCTAACCTGGGAACAACTATAATCGAGTATTTTTATGTGGGCACTGAGAGCGAGATCCATGATATCTACAGGTACATCATCACTGTGGGCTAGATTCCACAGAAGGGTCAATACTTTGTGTGCCATTACACCATCCTTGTCATCTTCTGCAAGGCGACGAATCAGTTGAAGAAGCTTTTGACGTTGTTTCTTACTTGCATTTGTCCAGCTTGCCTAGAAAAATATTTAAATACTTATATTTTAAATATTTATTTGTATTAAGCCATCATGTTCATTTCTTTTTTTTTCATGTTCATTTCTTAACTACGTGTAATTTAATACCCCCTTCTGTTCTCTCCCTACAAGCAAAAACATAATTCACAGTGAATATCTGAAGGTTAATGAGTAAGAGAAGTGCCTCACAATGACAGTGGAACTCTGAAACACAGCCTGCTACTACACAGAGAGGACCATGAGAGGAATGCTAAAACATAAGCTGCAATTACACAGAGAGGATGAAAGAGAAGAACTCTGAAGCACAAGCTGTGACTGCACAGAGTAGACCAAAAGAGCAAGCCAAGAAAGGAGACCAAGAGAGCAGGCTAAGAGAGAGGGCCAGGAGAGACCTCAGTGGCTCCCTGAGACACAGACAGTGACAGTACAGAACAGACCAAGAACAGTTCCAAAAGACATAGACAGTCACTGTAAAAATAGGACCAAAAGGCAAAGACACTGCCTGGAGTAAGACATAGGTAGGTTTGAATGCAATAATTAACTCAACAACCTAAAAATCAGCATGGTAACACTAGAACCCAATTGTCATACAACAGCAAGATTTGACCATGTGCCTAAACCATAGGCAGCAGAAGAAAATGGTTTTAAGTGTAACTTCATGAGGATGATGGAGAGACCTTTAAAAGGAAATTTAAAAATCCCTCAAACAAATGGAAGAAAAAGGCAAAAAAGGAATAAACTGCTCAAAGAAACCAAACAAAAATAAGTTGAAAGGACCAAACAGGTGAAACAAAAAGTTCAAGACTTGAAGAGTGAAATAGAGGCAATAAAGAAAACATAAAACCAAGGGAATTCTGGAGATGGAAAATGTGAGTAAACAAAAAAGAAAATACAATGGCAAGCATAAGCAACAGAATACAAGAGTTAGAAGAGAACATCTCAGGGGTTAAACATATTAGAGGAAATTGACTCATTCTTCCGAGACAAAACTAAATCCAACAAATTGTGAGCACAAAACATGGAGGAAACCTGGGACACCATAGAAAGACCAAACCTAAGAATAATAAGGAAAGAAGAACTTCACCTCAAAGGCACCTCAAGTTTATTAACCTTGAATTTTCTTAACGCTAACGAGAAAGGAACGACAGCAGCAGAAAGACATTGGATAATGGAAAAGCCTGCTGAACTAAATCAACCGATTTATTTCAAAGATGTGCTAACCTCTCAGTGGAAGCCAGGAGATGTGCTACGTTGGGGAAAGGGTTTTGCTCTTGTTTCCACAGGAGAAGAAAAATTGTGGATACCATCAAAATTAATAAAGTTTCGATTTAAAGAGGAGAAACCTCTTGGAGAAATGACAGCTAATCCACAATGATGATATTCATACATGTGGTAAGAAAAACATATAGTACGGGGGCGGGGTTCTCTTCTTATCTCTGCAGGAAAACACTCATGTTCAACAAATTCAAGGGACCCTGGATGTTTAAATACTGACAGATGGAAACTATTTACAACCCGATAAGAATCAACAAGAAGATCAAACAGTCTCGTAAGTAAAATTATTATACTCTTATCTTTAAATATGTATTAATGTGCATTTATTTATAAATATATCGAGCTGGTTTTGAAGTTGGACTATGGCTCAGTCCCTCTCCAATTCCAAGCCTGTTGGTAAGAGAAAAACCCAGAGCCATGATATGGGACAGAAAGAAATACGAGTGTAGAACATATCTTTGCTTTTCTTCATATCTATCATACTTTTCATTGAATATATCTATCAAACCTTTCATTGAAAAAAAATATATATGTCTATATGATTAATGTTTAAGTTTTTCACAATGAACAATGAGCTTTTCCTGAAGTGACATTTGAAGTTTCCAGGAAGAAGATGGGGCCCCATATCAACAATTCCACCTGGTTGATATGATGTCATGATACTGATAGTGCTACTACAAATCCTGTTTTGGGTACCAGCTGCACAAGACAGTTCCAACTCGGTTAGGTGAAATGGTGCACATCTTGTACAACATTCTTGTACAAGATCTCCACAAAATACTCAAAGACTATTTGCAATTTTAAAAGACATTGATCTTGAAATTTAACCATCATTTTACTTTCACAGGATCCCCCAGAAAGAACGTCGCCCCCATGACAGCTGGAAGTAATTCTAGAGGACGACTTCGCCTCTCCCAGTAAAGTTTGCCCTTGGGTTTAGGGACATCATTTAGGGGTTGGGAGGTTGGGGGAAGAATTTTATAAGCTCAGGGATTATTTTGGAAAAAAAAATAGAAAAAGAGGAATGATGGGATAATAGATTTGTAATTGTGTTACTGTTTTGAGACAAATATATTGGTATCAATTCTTGTAATATTGATACAAAGTTAAGTTATATTGACTATTGTAATGCATGCATGTTTCTACCTCTGTTTAAAACATTTTTATGTATTGACATATATTGTATTGATACATATTGTATATATTTACCATATTGCAGTGTACGTTTCTACCTCTGATTAAGATACTTATATATTGTTTGTGTATTGATATATATTTACCACACAGCAATGTATATTTGTACATTGTTTATATTTGGAGGTCATTGTCCTCATTTGTTTCACAGCCGTTTATTGTCTTAGTCTTTAAGTTAGATAAATATTGAGAATTATATAGATTAATAGTCATCTAAGTTTGTCATTTATAATTAGACTAATCAGGTTCTTTAGATATATAGAGATTATACTCAGTATAGATAGATAATCTTCAACCCCTTCAAAGAGCTGTAGAAAATGGCCTTTAATCTAACTCAAGTTTTGTGGTAGTGAGACACAATTGCTCCTGGCAACACCGCTCTATTCCCGAGAGAATGTTGAGCACCAAAGACACTCCACCTGGAGCCTTTCTTTCTGGCAGAACTGGCCTTTGGGCAAAGAAATGCCCATACCTCAACCACTGACAGAGATACAGAACGAGCATCAATGGATAAAACAAGACTGTCATATCCTGCCAAGACAGGGTAAGATAGTTTTGAAAAGTTGCTTGCCTTTGAAAATGGTATGTCAGTTATGCTAGGCCTTAGCCAAAGTTGGTTGCTTCAACGCTGCAAACGTGACTTTGGGTGATTGCCCAGGTAGCTAGTTGTCTCTGTGATTTGTTGCATGTTTTGGAAGTTGTTTTACTCAACTTCCTAATTACCCAGGTAACATTACTTCCCTTCTCAGATCTTCGATGGGGTTGAAGACTATATAAATGTAGTTACTTTTCTCTCATGACTTGGCCAAGTTATTTATTATAGAAGACCTAAGCTAGTTAGAATACGATATTTGTATTTATTGTATATAATTTCATAGTAGGTTTAGAACTCTCTTACTTAAACAAAAAAGGGAGGTGTTGCGGGAGGTCCTTCCGTTCCTCCAGCCTATAGCCGCTGAGATACCAGCCCATTGGGGCGTGGTCTCTCTCCCTTTAAAAAAGCAGCTACTTCCCTTCTCTCTCTCTCACTTCCTACTCTGCGTCCGGCGACTAGACTCCCTTCCTGGTTGCGCAGCTGGGACGGAGATCTGTAAGTTTTTTTCCCCTTTAAATAAATACCACCCTATTAATCATAATTCCAAACTGGTGTGGCATTGTTTGTGACTTACGCCTACACCTGGCGCCCAACGTGTAAAAAACATTTCCAACCCAAGAGGGACATCACACACTCATGAAGGTAGCAGAAGATTACAGAACACCAAATAAAGTAGATCCAAAAAAAAAAAACCCTCACCATTTAATAGTCAAAACACAAGACATATAGGAGAAAGAATATTAAGAATATATTAAGAATGTATAAGCAACAGAATACAAGAGAAAGAAGAATCTCAGGTGCTGAAGATACTATAGAGGAAATAAACTCATTGGGCAAAGAAAACATTAAATCAAACTAATTCTTAACAGAAAACATTCAGGAAATCTGGAACACCATGAAAAGATCAAAACTAAGAATAATAGAAGGAGACGAAGGAGAAGAACTCCAACTCAAAGACAGAGAAAATATATTCAACAAAATTATAGGAGAAAACTTTCCCAACCTAAAGAAGAATATCCCAATGGAGGTGTAAGAAGCTTACCGAGCACCAAATAGACTTGATCAAAAAAAAAAAAAATCCCCTCACCATATAATAGTCAAAACACAAAACATGCCGAATAAAGAAAGAATATTAAGAGTTGCAAGGGAAAAAGGTCAAGTAACATATAAAGGTAAAACTATCAGACTTACACCTGACTTCTCAATGTAAATAGTGAGAGCCAAGAGGTCTTGGTTGAATTTGTGCAGACATTAAAAGGCCACGGATACAAGCCCAGACTAGTATACCCAGCAAAGCTTTCATTCACCATCGATGGAGAAAACAAGGAACTCCAAGATAAAAAGATTTGCACAATACATATTCACAAACCCAGCCTTACAGAAAGTACTAGAAGAAAAACCTCAACCCAAAGAAGCTAACTACACGCACAATAATACAGACATCTTTTAACTCCCTATGAGTATAACCCAAAAAAAGAAAAACACACAAACACTACTATCGAAAAACAACTGGAGTTAACAACCACTGGTGATTAATATCGCTTAATATCAAAGGAATCAATTCACCTATAAAAGACACAGGCTAATCACTTATAAAAAGACACAGGCTAGAGAATGGATACAAAAACAGGACCCAGCCTTCTGCTGTTTACAAGAAACACAACTCAGTCCGTTTTCCAAGCAAACGGACCTAAGAAACAAGCGGGGCTGGCTATCCTAATACCTAACAAAGCTGATTTCAAACTAAAATCAATCAGAAGAGATGGAGACGGACATTTTTTACTCATCACAGGAACAATTCATCAGGACAAAGTCTCAATCCTGAATATCTATGCCCCTAATATAAAAGCACCCACATAAGTAAAACAAACATTACTCAACTCAAAGCACACATCAAACCGCACACACTAATAGTAGGAGATTTCAACACTCCTCTCTCACCGATGGACAGGTCAACCAGGCAGAAAGTTAACAGAGAAATAAGAGAACTAACAGGTGTAATGAATCAAATGGATTTAACAGACATCTATAGAACATTCCACCATCACAGGAAAGAATATACCTTCTTCTCAGCATCTCATGGTGCCTTCAAAACAGTTTTACAATCGCCAAAAAGATAGAAACAGTGATAGAGATACTTGCAAGAAAGTCAGGTGACCTCACTGTCTAAGACATCCAGATCTTCTGAGAAACAGTTAGCACCTGTATTCTGAAAATATTCATACTAGAAGGGCAAGGTACACTGGACAACTCTACTACTACAAAGAGCTTCATGTATAAAACCAAAGAAATATTACCACTCATAGAAATTCTATTTTTTGTTTTTAAGTAATTCTAACTTAGTGTCAATGTGTAAGAGTTACAGTTCAAAATATACAACCTGAGGGAACTGAATAGAGGTCAAGAAATGACAAGGGCATGTAGCACAAATAATAAAAACCCAAAGATAGAAATTAGGGTTCAACCCAAAAACCAGAAAAGCAAAGCAGCCAAGTCAGCAGGGAAGTCTTGCCTCTACCAAGGCTGGGTGACCATAAACTAAGCAACAAAGACTTTCTCTCCTCCCATTTTATAGTCCCTTTAGTGCTGTAATTAAAGGCATGGGATTAAAGGCATTGGGATTAAAGGTGTAGGTCACTACCACACGGATTTGTTTCTGCACTGATCTTGTGTAGCCCAGGGTTGCTTTTAACTCACAGAGATCCTCCTGACTCTGTCTCTCAGATCCTGGGATTAAAGTTGTGTAGCACCACTGCCTGAATTCTAAAGGCTTTAGCTTTATCTCTGGTCTTCGAGCAAGATTTATTTGTCAAAATACAAATACTATATCGCAACAAGAATATATACAGTCTATTTCATTAAAAACATGGCAGTAGACAGCCGATCTCCACAGAATCAGGAGGCCAGCAACCTGGTCCAGAGCAGGCCTGAGAAGGCAAGCTCATTGGAAGCAGAAGCAGATCCAGACCAGGGACATTTGTGGGGGCAGGACTGAGTCAGTGACCTGGGCCGGAGCAGAGCTGAGACAGCGAACTCCACAGGAGTAGGTACAGGGGAGCAACTGATGAGCAAGTAGGCCAGAGACAGAAAGCACCACAGGTCTGGGTGTAAATCTGGGACCCTCAAGGGAGTAGACCTGAGACAGGACCCCTGTGGGTCTGGTCTTAATTCTGGGATCACCATGGAACTAGGGCCTCTGTGGGTCTGGAACCTCCGAGGGGGTAGGCAGGAACCAGATATTTCTGTGGATCCAGGCATCAGTCTGGGACCTCTTAGGGAGTGGGCCTGAGCCAGGTCCTCTGAGGATCTGGATGCACCCGAGTCTCAGACCTCCAAGGGAGTAGATAGGAGCCAGAGATCTTAGCAGGACCAACCACAAGCAAGGGACCTCTGCAGGAGCGGATCCAGAACAGGGACATATTCAGAAACAGGTCTTAGCCTGCAACCTAGACCAGAACAGGAGTGACACAGCAAAATCTACTGGAGCAGAGCACAGAGTGACCAATGGGGTAACTAGAACTGTAGCACTGACTGTACTATGAGGAAAAGCCACTGAATCTTGGATCCTACTAAGAATGGCACCCACATGGATAACTGCATCCATAGAAAGCCTGAGAAAGCTTGGGAAAGAATAAAGTAAAGCACGTTTTCTTGGTAGCAGCAATTTCTCGGGTCTGCTCTGCTTGCGAGAGGCAAGCAAGCGCTCTCATCTAAGAGAAGCTTCCTGACTCAGCTTTAGCTGTAAAACTGCAGCTCTTTTAAGAGGTCCGGCCAAGAAACACTTTAATAATGTTGATAAAAAGCTGACTGCACGCTTTTCAGTTTTCAGACTTAGCAGGAAAAAAGCTGCGCTGTTTTAAAATGCCGGCTTTCTGGGCCATCCTGCCAGGGCAAACTCTGACTCCTTCAGTCAAGCAGTCTGACTATGGGGCATTTGAGTGTGGTTTATGGGCACACTGTTGCAGCTTGCTTGCTGGCAGGGACCTTGAAACACCACAGAGTTGTGGCAATAAACATGGCTACAGCCGGTACCTCTGCCATGATGCTGGCATTGCAGAAAGCCAAAGAATGAGCTGGATCAAGACATCAAAGCCACAGTTTAATCCTACTCATATTCCTTGGTACATTAAAGACTCGTGTAGTCAGAAAAAGATAGAGATACAGTAAAGAGAGATTCAAAAAAAAAAAAACTCTTAATGGTTTACTCTGTGTTAAAAATATATGCTGGTTTGGGAGGGAAAAGAAAGCAGTTAAAGTCCTTTAAAAAAAAAGAAGAGAATAGTTGGGTGTGGTGGTACACACCTTTAATCCCAACACTTGGGAGGCAGAGGTTGATGGACCTCTGTGAGTTAAAGGTACAGTGGCACAAGCCTTTAATCCCAAAGCTTGGGAGGCTGAGGCAGACAGATCTCTGTGAGTTCAGGGTGTAGTAGCACACAGCTTCAATCCCAGCACTTGGGAGGCAGAGGTAGGTGGACCTCTGTGAGTTCAAGGATAGCCTGGTCTACACAGTGAGTTCCAGGATAAGATACACAGAAACCCTGTCTCAAACAGCCAAAAATTAAAAATAAGAAATATAGTTCAAAATAAAGCTGCATAAAGATGGAAAACACATAGAGAATCTGGACATTGTATGTTATTATGCTCTCTCTGAATTGTTTGAATGCTGAGGAAGGAGCAATAGCTGCTAAAAGATATTTGCTTATAAATGCTGCTAAATTAATCCAAGATAGGTACTTTGAAAATAACTTGATTTCAAAATTGAAGTCAAGAGGTATGTTACTTTGGAAAAGAGATTTTGCTTTTTCCTCAGGACATGAGAGGCTGTGGTTTCATTCTGAGTTAAGAAAAATCTGGTTTGATCAAGTAAAACCAGCTGAGAAATCTCTGATAGGAACAGATAGCCCAGATGTCTGAGTTCTACATCCAGAACAGATTCAAGACTGCCACCTGAGATGACCAAGACTCACAGGATACTCCAGTCAGGACTTGATCATAATTCTACATTTTCTGTAGCTCCCCATAAGATTATCAGCGCTCTTAACCAGCTGGAAGTAGCATGGCATACTGTGCCCACATTCCCAAAAAATGGACTAAGGATATTTTCCTTTGTTTAAAAAAATAAAAGGGGGAAGTGGTGCGGGAGAATTGTCTGTATTCTGTCAATCATGTTTTAAATGAACGCTGATTGGCCAGGCAGGAAGTACAAGCAGGTCAACCAGAAAGGAAGCAGAGGCAGGCGATGAAAACAGGAGTATTCTGGGAAGAAGGAAGCTCTTTCCCGAGTCCTGCCCAGACCACAGAAGAAACAGGATGTGATCTGCATGGCTAAGAAAGGTACAGAGCCATGTGGCTAACATAGATAAGAATAATGGATTAATATATAAGAGCTAATACGAAGCCTGAGCTAACGGGTCAATCAGTTTATAACTTATGGAGACCTCGGTGTGATTTTCTTTAGGACCTAAAGACTGTGGGAACCAGGCAGGACAGAAATCCCGACAAGCAGCCCTCATACTACAACAATTGATGATTTCAAAGCAGCAAATCCCAAAGAAGGGAAAAACACACAAATTAACATCACCAACAACGAAAACAGACATAGCCTCATAGTAAAGGGTAAAATATCTAATCAAATGAACCTAAGAAACAACCTGGTGTAGCAGCTATTCTAATACCCGACAAAATAGACTTCAAACTAAAATCAATCAAAAGAGACTAAGAAGTACATTTCATATTAGTCACAGGAAACATCCATCAAAAGAAACTCTCAATATTGGACACCTAGGGCCCAAATACAAAAGCACCCTCATATGTAAAAGAAGCACTTCTAAAGCTCAAATCATACATTAAGCCCCACACGCTAATAGTGGGAGACTTCAACACACTCCCCTCTCACCACTGGACAGGTCAGTCAGACAAAAAATGAACAGAGAAATAAGGGAACTAACAGATTTTATGACTCAAATGGACTTAACAAACACCTTAAGCATATTCCATCCAAATACGAAAGAATATATACATTCTTTCAGTACCTCATGGAACCCTTCTGAAAAACTGACCACATACGTGGTAACAAAACAAACCTCAACAAATACAGAAAAACTGGAATAACGCCAAGTATCTTATCAGACCACTATGGCTTAAAACTAGAATTCAAAAGCAATACTAGTTCCAGAAAGCCCACAAACACATAGAAATTTAACAATGCTCACCTGAATTATCAATGGGTAAAAGAAGAAATAAAGGGAGAAATTAAAGACTTCTTAAAATTCAATGAAAATGGCCAAACAACATACCCAAATTTATGGGAAACAGTGAAAGCAGTGTTAAGAAGAAATCTATTAAATTCCCACATAAAGAAGCTGGAAAAATCCCACACTAGTGAATTAACAGAACATTTGAAAACTTTAGAACAAACAGGAGAAAACTCCCCCAGGAGAATTAGCAGGAAATAATCAAATTGATAGCTGACATCAACAAGTAGAAACAAAGAAACAATACAAAGAATCAATGAGACAAAGAGTTGGTTCTTTGAGAAAAATCAACAAAATAGACAAACCTTCATCCAAACTAACCAAAAGGCAGAGAGAGAATATCCAAATTAACAAAATCAGAAACGAAAAGGGGGACATAACAACATACATGGAGGAAATCCAGGTCACATTTCAAAAACCTGTACTCCACAAAATTGAAAAACTTAAAGGAAATGGACAAGTTTCTGGATAAATATCACTTACCAAAATTAAATCAAGACCAGATAAACAAATTACACAGACCTACAACTGCTGAAGAAAAAGAAGCAGTCATCAAAAGTCTTCCAAAAAACAAAACAAAACAACAACAACAACAAAAAAAAAGCCAGGAGCAGATGGTTTCAGCTCAGATTTAAAGAACTAATACCAACACTCCTCAAATTGTTCACTACAAAAAAAAAACAAAAGAAAAACTGCTGAATTCTTTTCCTGAGACTACAATTACCCAATCCACATAAAGAAAAAACACACTAACAAAAAAAAAAGAATTACAAACCAATCTCATTCATGAACATTAAAATACTGGAAAATCAAATCCAAGAACACAATAGAACCATCATCCACCATGATAATGTTGGCTTCATTCCAGAGATGCAGGGATGGATGGTTCCCTGTATGAAAGTCTGTCAACGTAATCCACCATATAAACAAACTAAAATATAAAACCACATTTCATTAGATGTTGAGAAAAGTTTTTCAACAACATTCCTTCAGGATAAAAGTCTTAGAAAGAGCAGGGATACAAGGAACAAACCTAAATAAATACAGCACGCCAACAGCCAACATCAAACTAACTGTAAAGAAACTCACAGAGATCCTACTGAAATCAGGAACAAGACAAGGTTGTACACTCTCTCCATATCTATTCAATAGTTCTAGAGGTCTTAGGTACAGCAATAAGACAACAAAAGGAGATCAAAGGATACAAATTGCAAAAGAAGAAGTCAAACTCTCACTGTTTGCTGATGATATGATAGTTTACATAAGTGACCCCCAAAGTTCTACCAACGATCTTCTACAACACATAAAAACTTTCAGCAATGTAGCAGGATACAAGATTAACTCAAAAACAATCAGTAGTCCTCCTGTACACAGATGATAAAAAGGCTGGGGAAGAAATAAAAGAGTCAACACTCTTCACAAATAGTCACAAACAGCATAAATTACCTTGAAATAAACTCTAATCAAACAAGTGAAAGACTTGTATGAAAAGAACTTTAAGGCCGGGGGTGGTGGCGCATGCCTTTAAACCCAGCACTAGGGAGGCAGAGGCAGGCGGATCTCTGGGAGTTCGAGGCCAGCCTGGTCTACAAGAGCTAGTTCCGGGACAGGCACCAAAGCTACAGAGAAACCTTGTCTTGAAAAAAGAACTTTAAAGCTTTGAAGGAAGAAACTGAAGAAGACACCAGAAAGTGGAAGGTATCCCACGCTCTTGGGTAGGCAGAATTAACTTAGTAAAAATGGCAATTTTAACAAAAGCAATATACAGATCCAATGCAATGCCCATCAAAATCTCAGCAAAATTCTTCACAGACCCTGAAAGCAATGTACTCAACTTCAAATGAAAAAGCAAAAAACCTAGGATAGCCAAAACAATCCTGTACAATATAAGAACTTCCAGAGGCATCACAATCCCTGACTTCACACTCTACTACAGAGTTACAACACTGAAAACAGCCTGGTTTTGGCATAAAAACAGACAGGAGGACCAATGGAACCAAACTGAAGACCCGGATATTAATCCTTTGAAATATAACACCTGATTTAGACAAAGAAGCAAAAAATATCAAATGGAAAATAGAAAACATATTTAACAAATGAACTGGCATAACTGAATATTAACATGTAGAAGAATGAAAATAGATCTATATCTATCACCATGCACAAAACTCAAGTCCAAATGGATCAAAGACCTCAGCATAAAGCCAGCCACACTGAACTTTATAGAAGAGAAAGTGGCAAGTACACTTGAACACACTGGCACAGGGAACCACTTCCTAAATACAACCCCAGCAGTACAGGGACTGAGAGAAACAATTAATAAATGGGACCTCCTGAAACTAAAAAGCTTCTGTAAAGCAAAGGACACAGTTAACAAGACAAAACAACAGCCTACAGACAGGAAAAGATCTTCACTATCCCTACATCAGACAGGGGTCTGATCTCCAAAATATACTAGAACTCAAGAAATTGGTCATCAAAAGAACAAATCATCCAATAAAAAAAAAATGGAGTAGAGACCTAAACAGAGAACTCTCAACAGAGGAATCTAAAATGGCTGAAAGGCACTTAAGGAAATGTTCAACATCCTTAGTCATCAGAGAAACGCAAATCAAAACAACTCTGAGATTCCATCTTACACCTGTAAGAATGGCCAAGAACAAAAGCACTGATGACAACTTATACTGGAGAGGCTGTGCGGTAAAGGGAACACTCCTGCATTGCTAGTATGAATGCAAGCTGGTACCGCCCCTTTCAATATTAGTGTGGCAATTTCTCAGAAAATTAAGAAACAGCCTCCCTCAAGACCCAGTAGTTCCTCTTTTGGGTATATATCACAAGGGATGCTCAATCATGCCACAAAGACATGTACTCAACCATGTTCATAGCAGCATTATTTGTCATAAACAGAATCTGGAAACAACCTAAATGCACCTCGACTGACGAATGGATAAGGAAAATGTGGTACATTTACACAATGGAGCACTACATGGCAGAAAAAAAAATTATGACATCTTGAAATTTGCAGGCAAACTGATGGCGCTAGAAAGCATCATTTTAAGTGAGGCAATCCAGATGCAGAAAGACAATTATCATATGGACCCACTCACATGTGGTTTTAAAATATAAAGCGAAGAAAACCAGCCTACAAATCATAAATCCAGTGAACCTAGACAACAATGAGGACCCTAAGAGAGACATACATAGATTGCAGAAAAAGAGAAGATCTGCTGAGTTAATTAGGAACATGGGTACCTTAAGAGAGGGTTGACAGGGAATGGAGAGGCAAGGAAGGGAGCAGAGAAAAATGTAGAGCTCAATAAAAATCAGTAAAAAATATACATAAACATGCCAGTAGTATTCACAATATCAGACAACTTTACTTTTTAGAATATCACTTCATTTCTTTCCCTCAGATAGCTCCACCTATATATAAAATGGTTCTAATATATTGGCTTCTGTCATTTTAATGAGAGTATCTTCTACTGTATCCTTCTATAATTTATACACATTTAATTTCGGTTTGGGGCCTATGAAACTACAACTGTTAAAATGCTGAACAGGCATCCTACAGTATATACTATGAATTTCTCTACGGTATAGCTGGCATTAACAGCAATTGGGATACAGAATATAATTCTTCACATTTTAATGAAAATTATCAAACAAATACTTTATCTTCAGGGCCCAGTAAAAGTTATTGCCAAAAATGTAATAAGATTTTAAACAAGAAATCTTGTATAGCTAAAGTCAATGGTAACTAGAATATTTGTACACTAATACTGTAACAGGGTTCTAACTTTTGATTAGTCAATTTTCTAACGAAATACACAGAAAAAGAATACTTAATACTTAAACAATTCCATCAATACAAATGCAAATACATATTACAGAGTATGTACAAAATAATATTTCTTATTATTTTATCATGGTTGAGCAGTTAGGTATTTTCTCCTCATCATCCCACCCTTCTTTATATTTATGTAAGATATTTTACCATAAACATTAAAATTTCCAGAAAAGACTAAAGTCAAAGAACTAAGCAGAATTAAAATGGCTACAAGTGCGTAATCTAAACCGCCATCACGCATGACAGAAATTATTATATAAACCACTTATAAGGTCTAATTAGAAGAAAAAGGAACTATCCAATGATCATTTTTTTTCCAAAGGCACATAATAGCAAAGAAGACCAAATTAAATAATAGCAATATTATATTATTTGAACTTTTACCTTAAAACAATCAAAAAGATGATCAAGTTGTTCAGGAGAAAAATCCCAAGCTAATTTTGCTAGTAGGTCATGTACATTCTTCACAATGGCTTCATGCTTTCCTGCCTTCAAAGAAAAAAACAAAAGAAGGTAAAAGTAAATATAAACCATTGTATTATGACTTTGATAACCTTCTCACCTGAAAGTGTAAGAATAGCCCTTAACATAAAACAATTTCCACTGAAACTAAAGCCACTTAGTTTTTCCACTTAGAGTACTTAATTAAAAAGAAATTCTTAATTTAACTTATTAAATTAATTAAAGAATTAAAAATTAAAACACCAATAATATCCAGGAAAAAAAACCTTAGTCTATAAAATATAGTAAACTTTTTCGAAATTAGAAACCCAAGCAGGCTCTTTGCTCCTCCCTGTTCTAGGGAGCTTCTTTTCACGCAGTACCAGCCTCGTTCCAGAGACACAATGGTGAAGGTCGGAGGGAACGAATTTGGCCATATTGGATGCCTGGTTACCAGGGTTGCCTTCACTTCTGGCAAAGCGGACCTTGTTGCCATCGATGACCCTTTCATCGATCTCAACTACATGGTCTACATGTTCCAGTATGACTACTCCCATGGCAAGTTCAAAGGCACAGGTAAGGCTGAGAATGGGAAGCTTATCATCAACAGGAAGGCCAGCACCGTCTTCCAGGAGGGAGATCCTGCCAACATCAAAAGGGGCGATGCCGGTGCCGAGTATGTTGTGGAGTCAACTGGTGTCTTCACCACCATGGAGAAAGCTGGGGCCCACATGAAGGGTGGGGCCAAACAGGTCATCATCTCCGCCTTCTGCGAATGCCTTCATGTTTGTGATGGGTGTGAACTCCCTCAAGATTGTCAGCAATGCTTCCTGCACCACCAACTGCTTAGCTCCCATGGCCAAGGTCATCCATGACAACTTGGGCATCGTGGAGGGACTCATGACCACAGTCCATGCCATCACAGCCATGCAGAAGACTGTGAATGGCCCCTCTAGCAAGATGTGGTGAGATGGCCGTGGAGCTGCCCAGAGCATCATCCCTGCATCCACTGGCGCTGCCAAGGTTGTGGGCAAAGTCATCCCAGAGCAGAACTGGAAGCTCACGGACATGGTCTTCCGCGTTCCTACCCCCAATGTGTCCGTTGTGGATCTGACATGCCGCCTGGAGAAAGCTGACAAGTATGACGACATCAAGAAGGTGGTGAAGCAGGCATCTGGGGGTCCACTAAAGGGCATCCTGGGCTACACTGAGGACCAGGTCGTCTCCTGTGACTTCCACTCTTTCACCTTCGATGCTGGGGCTGGCATTGCTCTCAATGACAACTTTGTAAAGCTCATTTCCTGGTACCACAAATGAATTTGGCTACAGCAACAGGGTGGTGGACCTCATGGCCTACATGGCCTCCAAGGAGTAAGAAATCTGTCCTGGACCCCCATCCCAGCAAGGACACAGCAAAAGAGAGGCCCTCGGCTGCTGAACAGTCTTCATCCTAACTCAACCCTTGACACTGAGCATCTTCCTCACAGTTTCCATCCCAGACCCCCAGAATAGCAGGAGGAGCTTAGGAAGCCCTACTCTCTTGAATACCATCAATAAAGTTAACTACACCCGTCAAAGAAAATAAAAAAGAAACCCAAGTATTCAAAAAAAAAAAAAATTAACCACAATGCTCAAATAGGCTCAATCCTAAAGATGCAGGGATAATTCAAAATATATAAATAAACATAAAGGCCCAGCAATAGTGGTGTACGCCGTTAATCCCAGCACTGGGGAGGCAGAGGCTAGCAGATCTCTGAGTTCAGTGTAGGGGAAGCCCAGCGCGCTAACCCCTCCCCGCCTGTCTCGGCTGAGTTTCCCAGCATTCGAGCTTGGTTGGCAGCAGTACAGTCGCGGCTGAAAGAGCACAACCCTGCTGCGGTTCTACCCAGCTGTTACTGCCAGCGCCGAAGTCGCGGAAGTACATGACTGGATCCGAGAGAGCTCCCGCCCTCTCCCCCAACCCCCCATCACTATAACCTCTCAGGCAGCGCCATCCACGCTCCCACTGCTGTTTACAGCCATACTCTAATCCACACAGCGCACAGTCTGTGGTTTAACTTCCAGTTTTGAGCCAGACCTCCTCAAAACACTCAGAGGCTAGTTACAATTTTCTTAGGCCAAATGTTATTATGGAAATTTTACCATCATTTGCTTTCACAGGACCCCCTAAGAAGACCGTCGCCCCCATGTCAGCTTAAAGCTACCTTAGAGGACGACGTCCCCTCTCCCAACAGAGTTTGCCCTCAGGTTTAGGGACATCATTTAGTGGTTGATATGGGGTTGAGGGGATGGGGGAGGGTACTTTCATAAAAAAAAGGGGATTAACTAGTTTGATGGGATGATTGGTACTGATTCTTGTATAGTGATATACTGAATATTAAATGTGAGTATGCTTCTACCTCTATTTATTGTATAAGAGTATGTTTATACCGGTTTATATTGTATTAATACATTTACCATATCGCAATGTATATTTCTACCTCTGATATTATTTATGTAATGACACTGTCTACAGTTGGAGATCATTGTCCTCGTATATTGCACTTGTTTATTCTCTTAGTCTTCAAGCTAGATAGGTTTGAAAATTATGTTTGTCATATTTATATGAGGATAATCAGGTTTTTTAGATACATAGAGATTATATTTAGTATAGATAGTATAATCTTCAACCTCTTCGAAGAGCTGTAGAAAATGGCCTTTAATCTAACCTAGAATTCCGTGCCAACGAGACACAATCACTCCTGGCAACACCGCTCTACTCCCGAGAGAACGTTGAGCACCAAAGACACTCCATTGGGAGCTTGTCTTCTCCTTGGCACAACTGGACTTCAGGCAAAAGAAAAGCCCATACCGCAACTACTGACAAAGATACAAAATATCCATAAGTGGATAAAACAGGATTGTCCTATCTTGCCAAGGCAGGGTAGGATAGTTCTAAAAAAGTTTCTTGCCTTTGATAACGGTCTGCCAGTTATGTTAGGCCTTTGCCAAAGTTGGTTGACTCAACATTGCTAACGAGACTTTGGGTGATTGCCCAGGTAGTCAGCTGTCTCTGTCATTTGTTCCACATTTTGGAAATTTCTCGTTTGTTCTTCCTGGTTGCTTAAGTAATATTACTTCCCTTCTCAGATCTTTGACGGAGTTGAAGATTAGATGATTGCAATTACTCTCTACATTATTTAGACTCCTTTAAATAGAATGTTTAGTAAAACTTTTGTTATAGGTTTCTTGCTCGATATTGTTTGTTATTTGTAATTTTACATTTATTATTTGTTCCTATTGTATATAGTTGTATTTGGTTTGGTTCTGTCTTATTTAGACAAAAGGGGGAGATGTAGAGGAAGCCAGGCCAGTCACCTTGCTTGAAGGGCGGGATCCCCTTAGGCTAATATTTACTTATAAATCTTGCGGGTGTGGTGTACTCCCCGTCTTCCCTTCTGTTTCCTGCTCTTCGTTGGAACCTTGGTTTTGTAAGCTCTCCCCTTCTTCCCCTTAATAAAGCTGATATTAAAGCTAGCCTGATTAATCCTATTTGCTGGTTGTTTATGCTCCATCAGTTCAGAGCCAGTATTATCTACAGAGAAAGTCCAGGACAGGCTCCAAAGCCACACTGTCTTGAAAACTATTTCAAGAAACTGTCTCAAAAAAACAAAAATAAATAAAATGAAAATTAACTGAAAGAAAAAAACACATAATCAAATCGTTAGATTAAGAAATAGTCTCTGGCAAAATCCAAGATATCTTCATGATAAAAGTCCTAGAGGGATTAGGGATATCTCAACATAACAAAGGCAGTTTCCGGAAAGACTATAGCCAACAGCATCTTGAATGGAGAGAAAAGAAACTCTAGACTTACTTCACTAGAATGAGGAACAAGACAAGGTTGTCCACTCTCCACATCTATTCAAGATTTGATGTCTTAGCTAGAGTAATAAGACAACAGGAGATCAAAGGGTTAAAAATTGAAAAGGAAGAAGTTAAAATGTATTTATTTACAAATAATATGGTAACATACACAAGTTACCAAAGACTAATTCCACCAGGAAATTTCTATAGCTGATAACACTTTCAGCAAAGGATCTGCACACAAAATAAACTCACAAATATCAGGAGCCTTCGTATATACAAATGACAAGCAGTCTGAGAAAGAAATTAGGGGAAAAAACACCTTTTATAAAAGCTTCAAATATAAATAACCTGGGTATTTTGAACTAAGCAAATAAAAGACCTGTGTGAAAACTTAAAGTCATGAAGAAATACACTGAAGAAGACACCAGTATACTGAAAAACCTGTCTGTGCTCATGGAACAGTAGAATAAAATAGTAAAAATGGCCATGCCACTAAAAGCTATCTATAGAACCAATGCCGCTTTCATCAAAGTCCCAACACAATTCTTAACAAATCTTGAAAAGTCAGTCAAACTGTAGAAGAATGAAAATAGATTTATAATTATTACCCTGAAAAAAAACACTTTAAATAGATGAAAGACCCCAACATAAAACCACTTACACTGAACCACACAGAAGAGAAAATGAGAACAGTCTTGAACTCATTGACATAGAAATAGACAAGAATAGTAAAGGCAGTAAGATCAATACAATAACTAAGGGACTGGAGAGATGGATCAGAGGTTAAGAGCATTGCCTGCCCTTCCAAAGGTCCTGAGTTCAATCCCCAGCAACCACATGGTGGCTCACAGCCACCTGTAATGGGGTCTGGTGCCCTCTTCTGACCTGCAGACAGAATATTGTATACATAATAAATAAATATTTAAAAAGATCAATAACTAATAAGTAGGATCCCATGAATTGAAGATGTTTCCGCAAGGCAAAGGACACATTATTCAAAGTGGCAGCCTACAGAATGGGAAAAGATGTTTCACCAACTCCAATACAATAGACCTAATATCCAAAATAAATAAAGAACTCAAGAAACTATCAAGGAAACAAACAAACAATGGGTACAGATATAAACAGAGAATTCTAAATAGAGGAAATTCAGTGACTGAGGATACTTAAATGGCCAACAACTTTCAGCAATGACGGAAACACCAATCAAAACAATTCAGATAGTTCATTCTACATCTGACAGAATGCCTTGTGATAAGTGACAGCTCATGCTGAATAACAGAAGAGACAGTTCATCCTACGGAGAATGTCGACTGCCTAAAAGATATGATAGGGCAATGGTGGCACAAAGCTTGTGGGAGTAACCAACCAATATAATGACTTAATGTCTACTTCACAGAAACCATACCCTACCCTACCTGTGTGTTTTTTTTTAATATTTATTTATTATGTATACAATATTCTGTCTATGTGTATGCCTGCAGGTCAGAAGAAGGCACCAGACCCCATTACAGATGGTTCTAAGCTACCACGTGGTTGCTGGGAATTGAACTCAGGACATTTGGAAGAGCAGGCAATGCTCTTAACCTCGGAGCCATCTCTCCAGCCCCCCTACCCTGTGTTTAAAAGCTCCTAAGACTAGATAGTCCAGAGGCCTAGGGCAAAACCAAGTAAGACTGGTCTATTAAAAAATAGTGATAAAATGACTCCTGATGGTATTACATTACAGATCAGTGCCTTCTTTACTCAGTCATCAGAAGAGAAACTTTCCCCTGCAGCAGATGGGAACAAATACAGAGAGGCCTTTCATCAAACAGTAGGCAGAAAGTGAGTGATCTTAGAACACTCAGCCCTAAATGGATGTCTCCATCAAATTCCCCAACTCATAGTCCAGGGAACCCCGTGGAAAAGGAGGTACAAAAGAGCCAGAATGAGAATAAAGGCCTCTAAATCAACTGAGCAAAGAGACTGGAGCAACATGTACAGAGCCTACATCAGGTCCTCTATGAATATATTATGACTTCCAGGTTAAATGTTTTTATGGAATTACTGAATGTGCAAAGTAGCGGTTCTCTGATTCTTGTGCCGTCTCTTGGGCTCTTTTCCTTCTGTTGAGTTCCCTTGATCAGACTCAATGTGGTTGCTTTTGTTTTATCTTGCATTTTACACTGTTATAAAAGATTTAATGAATGAATGAAACCTAGACACTATAATACCTACAGCGATTAATAACTACTCCAGGAGAAGCCTAATGTTTGGCAGTAGTTGAACAATGAAAAATAGATTCTGGGCGGTGGTGGCGCATGCCTTTAATTCCAGCACTTGGGAGGCAGAGGCAGGTGGATCTCTGGAAGTTCAAGGCCAGCATGGTCTAGTTAGATTAGTTCCAGGAACCAAAAAAAAAAAAATAGATTCCACACTTTTTTTGTGTGCTTTTATTTAGCTAATGTTTGAGGTTTGTTTTTGTACTTTGTTTCCTGGGTTTGTTGTTATACTTCCTTCCTTTTGTTTGAGAAAGAACTTAAAATTTGGGTGGATAGACAGGGAGGAAGAAATGATCTGGAAAGACTTGGGTAGAATCAAATTATATTTAAACTTAAGTTGTTTTAAATAATTAAAAACTTTAAATCATATTTAAGACATATGAAATTCTGCCTTAATAGTCATATATTTAGAAACAACTATTGGTGTCAATCAAGTCAGCATATTCATTATCTCACAGTCTTTTAGTCTGATTGCCTAAATGTTATATTATCTAATTTCTCTCTCTCTCTCTCTCTCTCTCTCTCTCTCTCTCTCTCTCTCTCTCTCTCTCTCTCTCCCCGTTTGTTTTGAGACAAGAGTTTCTCTCTGTTGTTCTGGCTGTCCTGGAACTCACTCTGTACACCAAGATAGCTTTAAATCCAGGTATCTGCCTGCCCCTATCTCCCAAGTTCTGGGAGTAAATGCGTGTGACACCACCACCAGCTTATTATCTACATGGTACTATATACTTATATGTTACTGTTATAATTGTTATGCTGTGTATTTTTATTTAATGTTTCATATGTATCCGTGATATTATATATATAAAATTTAAAGAAATAATGAATAAAATCCTTTGCTCTGTTAAAAAAAGAAAGGAACCTAAATGGTTAATGAAGGAAAGATAAAATATTTTGTCTGAACAAAAAACTTGGCAGCATCTCTATAGTTGTTTCAGTAATTCTTCTGAGACCATCTCCTTTTGTTTTCCTGGTGACCCACTATCTACTAGGGACCCTAGAGGTTCCACACTTGTCTGGAACCTAGGTAGTCTAACTGTGCACACCTTACCCTCTTTCATTCTGGTTTCTGGAGAGTACTCTTAGACTTTCTGCTACCTGCCCATCTCAGCTCCTCCTCAACCTCTACCTCTTCCATCTTCTTTGTACTCATTCACATCCTTAATAGTAATCCTAGTCCTGCTTCTGACTTGAAGACCTTGACAGAACTCCAGGATTGGTTGCCTTTGGAGGTCCGATAGCTTATCACCCAACCCCATCACTACAGCAACTTGGACCTGGTTGGGGTCTAAACTCCAACTCTAATCAGGTTTCAGAACTGAGCTGTAAAAACTGAGATCCAAGCATCATTCTTCTAGCCAATCAACTGTCAGATTGGTGTAATAGATTCAACAAAGCTCTATTCCAATAAACACCATAACTACAGATAAGCAGACACAGTGTAAACACAACATGAATAACAAAGACAATATGGCTTCTCCTAGAACATAGCAACACTACTGTTTGAGGTCTGAAAAAGTAATTTATTGGAAGCACATATCTAGGATTTCAAAATAGCATTTATAAACATGATAAAAAAACTTAAAACGATATAAAACAAAGTCGAATGAAATAAAAATTCAAGACGTGAAAGTATAGATGAAGAAAAAATAGAACTGGTAGAGAAAAGGGGAACCAAAATAAAGTTCAAAATCAAAATCTTCGCATGTAAGCTCAGAGGGTAAGACACATCAGTAGCACAAAAGAAAATAAAAAACAGACTTTCAGGGCTTGAGATACTCTAACCAAGGAAGTGAAAGGTCTATTTGACAAGAATTTTAAGGCACTGAAGAAAGAAATTGAAGAGGATACCAGAAAATGGAAGGATCTCCCTTGCTCTTGGATTGGGAAGATCAACATAGTAAAAAAATGGCAATTCTACCAAAGGCAAATTATAGAATCAATGCAATCCCCATCAAGGTCCCATCAAAATTCTTCACAGACCTTGAGAGGCCAATAATCAACTCTATATGGAAAAACAAAAAAAAAAACACAGGATAGTCAAAACAATCTTATACAATAAAGAAATATCTGGAGGCATTACCGTCCCGGACATCAAACTCTATTACAGAGCTACGGTATTGAAAACAGCATGGTACTGGCATAAAAACAGAGAAGTCAACCAATGGAATCAAATAGAAGACCCGGTTTTTAACCCTCAGTCCTATGAACACCTGATTTTCTATAAAGGAGCTAAAAGTTTACAATGGAAGACAGAAAGCATCTTCAACAAATCCAGGTGCTGGCACAACTGGATGTCAACCTGTAGAAGAATGAAAATAGACCCATATCTATCACCATGCACAAAACTCAAGTCCAAATGGATCACAGACCTCAATAACAATCTGAACACACTGAACCTGATAGAAGAGAAAGTGGGAAGTACCCTATAATATATGGGCACAGGAGATCGCTTTTTACGTATAACCCCAGCAGCACAGACATTAAGGGCAACATTGAATAAATGGGACCTCCCAAAACTGAGAAGCTTCTGTAAAGCATAAAGACACTGTCACTAAGACAAAAAGCCAACCCACTGACTGGGAGAAGATCTTCACCAATCCTGCAACTGACAAAGGTCTGATCTCCAAAATATATAAAGAACTCAAGAAACTAGACTTTAAAATGCTAATTAACCCAATTAAAAAATGGGGCACTGAACTGAACAGAGAATTCTCAACAGAAAAAGTTCAAATGGCCAAAAGACACTTAAGGTCTCAACAGAAGAAGTTCAAATGGCCAAAAGACACTTAAGGTCATGCTCAACCTCCTTAGCAATCAAGGAAATGCAAATCAAAACAACTTTGAGATGCCATCTTACACCTGTCAGAATGGCTAAAATCAAAAACACCTTTGCTGGAGAGGTAGTGGAGGAAGGGGTACACTCATCCATTGCTAGTGGGAATGCAAACTTGTGCAACCACTTTGGAAATCAGTGTGGCGGTTTCTCAGGAAATTTGGGATCAACCTACCCTAAGACCCAGCAATACCACCCTTGGGAATATGCCCAAGAGCTGCCCTATCATATGACAAAAGCATTTGTTCAACTATGTTCATAGCAGCATTATTTGTAATAGCCAGAAACTGGAAACAACCTAGATGCCCTTCAATAGGAGAATGGATGAAGAAAGTGTGGAATATATACATATTAGAGTACGACTCTGCGCTAAAAAACAATGACATCTTGAATTTTGCATGACAATGGATGGAAATAGAAAACACTATCCTGAGTGAGGTAACCCAGACCCAAAAAGAAGAACATGGGATGTACTCACTCATAATTGGTTTCTAGCCATAAATAAAGGGCATTGAGCCTATAATTTATGATCCTAGAGAAGCTAAATAACAAGGGAACCCAAATAAAAACATATAGTCACCTGCCTGGTTATGGGAAGTAGACAAGATTGCCGGGCAAAAACTGGGAACTTGGGGGTGGTGTGGGATGGGGGTAAGAGGAAATGGGGTGAGAAAAGTGAGAAGGGGAAGATGGGGGGAGCTTGAGAGAATGGGATGGTTGGGATAAAGGAAGGGTGGATATGGGAGCATGGAAGTATATATCCTAATTAAGGAAGCCATCTTCGGTTTGGCAAGAGACTTGACTCTAGAGGGGCTCGCAGGTGTCCAGGGAAATGTCCCCAGCTAGTTCCATGGGCATCTGAGAAAGGGGAACCTGAAATGGCCCTATCCTATAGTCATACTGATGAATATCTTGCATATCACCTTAGAACCTTCATCTGGCGATGGGTGGAGATAGAGACAGAGACCCACACTGGAGCACCAGACTGAGCTCTTAAGGTCCAAATGAGGAGCAGAAGGAGGGAGAACATGAACAAGGAAGTCAGGACCTTGAGAGGTGCACCCACCCACTGTGACAGTGGGGCTGATCTATTGGGAGCTCACCATGCCCAGCTGGACTGGTACTGAGTAAGCATGGGATAAAACTGGACTCTGTGAACATGGCAGACAATGAAGGCTGGCGAGAAGCCAAGGAAAATCGCACTAGGTTTCGATCCTACTGCATGAACTGGCTATGTTTGGATGCACACCTCCTGGACCTGGATGGAGGGGGTAGGACCTTGGACTTCCCACAGGGCAGGGAATCCAGACTGCTCTTCATTCTTGAGAAGGACTGGGAATTGAGTGGGGGAAGGGGGAGAACAGTGGGAGGAGGGGAGTGGGAGTCTCGGAGGAGGCAGAAATTTTTTCAACAATAAATAAATAAATGAAATAATTCAGCTAAAAACTGGATTGAAGCTTTAACGATAATTATAATATACATCCAAATTAACCAGCCTCTGTTCAAACCTAAACTTCAAATGATCATAAAACTATACTGCAAATGATCAAAAAACGTAAGACCAGATACACTAAATCTGACAGAAGAGAAAATAAGGAATCCACTTGATCCCATTGACACAAGTCACCTATAGTGCAGGTACAAGGACCAGAATTAATTTTTTTCCCTTTAAACTTATCACTTTAGTTTACAATTAGTTGAAAATGTATGTATTGTTAAACATCGTTTTGGTCAATAATAATAACAATTAGAACCTAAGCCCTGGGCTAAAGAAGATTTTCTTAGATAAAAATATTTTTTAATTAATTTAGTTATTTAAAACCAGACTCTCTGAATGTAGCTGACAATTGGGGCAGACTGAGAAGCCAATGATAATGGCACTGGGATTTGACCACTGCATGTACTGGCTGTTTGGAATCCTATTCTATTTGGATGCACACCTTCCTAAGCCTGGACGAAGGGGGAAAGGATTGGACTTCCCACATGCCCTCTCTTGGGACTGGAGGGGAGCAGAAAGGAAGTGGGAGGAGGGGAGGAAGTGGAAATTTTGATTGATATTATTTATGAATTTTATAAAAACTAAGTAGGATCAGAATTAATAACTAGGACCTAATAATGAAGGTTATTTAAAAAGCTCCTGGACAGTAAAGAACACAGTCTTTTGAGTAAAATGGCAGTATACAGGATGGGGACAAATATTTACCAATTAAACATGTGCCAGATGGTTCATATTTAGACATACAAGGAATTTAAATAACGAAACATCAGGAAAACAACCCAATTAAAATAGGGTATAAAAGTAAAGAGTTCTAAAAAGATGAGGCACTAGTGGTTAAAAGTCAAGTATAAACCCTTAATACGAGCAGAGGCATGTGGCCAGCATGGACTACATAACAAGTTCCCAGTCAACTAGTGCTACACAGAGAAACTGTCTAGTAAAACAAAACATCAAAAAGAAACAGTTTAAAGATAGGCCAATATTCTTAGTCATCAAGTAAGTGCAATTTAAAACAATTTTGAGACTTCATCTTACTCCAGTAAAAATGGCCAGAATTAGTAATAAAAATGAAAGCACATGTGAATGAGCATTTTGGAAAATGGGAACTTATTCATTGCTGGTCAAAGTGCAATCTGGTTCAGCCACTATGGAAATCAGTCTACAACACAATTGAGCTATATCACTTTAAGATTGTATCTTATTACAGAGATATCTGCTCATCCATGTTCATTACTGCTCAACTAGTAATAGCTAGAAACTGCAACAGCCTAAAAGTCCATCTATTGACAAAGGGATGATGAAAATATGCTAATTTACACAATGCAATATTATTAGCTCTTACAAAAAAATTATGAGATTTGCAGGTAAGTGGACATGGCTAGAAACAATCATCAAAAGTAATGTAACCCTAGACCAAACTGACAAAAAAAATCATGTTGTTTTCTCTTATGTAGTCTTTGGCTTTTAAACTTTATACATTTGTTTTACTGAGACATTCTACAGAAGTTTGGTACCGGCTAATGTACCTGGGGGAAGAGAAGGGTTTCTCAAGAAGGGGAATAAGAATAGTCTCATAAGGATTAAAGGTGTTAACTAGAAACAGAGTAAACAGAGACAGAGGTAGATGAGAAGAGTAAAGCAAGGAATATGAAGATGGGCAACTAAAATAAAAAACATCATTTGAAAACCTACATGAAAACCCACAACTGTAGAAGTATCCTAAAGTATATGCATAAACATGAAATGAATCTAAATGGAGTTAACATGTAATTTAGGAGAATGCCCAAACTATGCATGTATACAAACAGTTCAGGAATGGTTTTTATCCTGTTAAGTTGTTGGTTAAAGGAAAGAGTCACAAAGATTACCTACCCACTTTCAGAAAAACCATTCAGACTATTGCCAATGCTATTGGTTACGATACACAAAATGAGAGTAAAGCATGACTGATGGACACAACTTACTCTGTCACGGAACATGGAGGAATTGACCAATTAGAAGGTACACTCCTACTGACTAGAGTTCATGATGCCTATAGATACTAAACTTTATACCACAGTATAAATGTAGTCATCAATATCACCCAGCTAAACTTGCCTATAAGGTTTACTCTTATACTTCTGGCACAATTATTATGGGAATATCTACTTTATGACAAATTAATGCTCACTTCATGAGATGTTACAACTAGCTTGCGCTATGAAAGGGCCAAGAATCTGAACCCAGATAGATCAGGAGCCCTAGAGAAAAATCTAGTTCTCTTCTTCTGCTAAATGAACCCAGCAATAAAATTACACCCATTAACATAGTGCTACTCCCACAAACCAGTGTACTGCTCAACCTCTTCAGAGAATTTACCTGTAATAATGAGACAATGTGCAGAGTTAAGATGATGCAGAATTCAGTGCTACAGTATGGGATATCTCTATCTATTCCCTCGTTTCGGGGATCATGGATCTTTATAGGATACAGAAAGAATGTAAGATCCAGAGGTGGTAGATGACTCTTGAGAAAACAATGTCTTCAAGACAAAACAAGGGCACACAAGAACCACATGTGTACAAACTAGACAAAATCTCAACCCAGAGAAAAGTGGGCACAAAATCCCACCAACAGCCAAAGATATTTGTAACTGACAGCTGCTGGAAAGGTAAATACAGTTTTCTCAAATGGAGTGACACTGCATCAATCAACTACACTCTTCTGCCCATGCTCAGGAATAGCTGATCAACAGAAAATTGATACCATTACGTTGTGAGTGCCTTAAAAATTTGTCGCTATATAATTTTTGTTTTAAAAGTTTTCATTTCTTTTGTTATTTTTAAGATATAAAATGAAAATGGAAGTTGCATAGAGAAGATAAAGAGTTGGAGGTAAAAAATAAACAATATGATTATGAAAATAGAGCATGAGGGAAAAATTTAAACTGCCAATTAAGAAAACCCTACAACAACTCTGTAACTTAGATATGTAGACGTAACACTGCACAAGTTTTCTGTGAGAAAAAAAAAAACAAAACTATCATTAAAAAATTACACAGTATTTTCTAGCACAATAAGGTAACTTTTTATTAAAAGTTCCAATCTAACATAGCAATCATAGGTAGGAGAAGCTAAGTAACTTCCTGCCTGACCTGCCAGGGATGATGGACCTCCCTGGCTCCCATGACAACAGCAGCCTCCGTTCCCTCATCGAGAAACCTCTTATTCTTAGTAGCTCCTTTAATCCAATCACAGGGACCATGCTGTCTGGTTTCCACCTCCATACTGGCCCTTGCCAGAGCAATGCCGTCTGATGCACATCCAGCCCCCCAAGAAGAAGAACAAGCACAAGCATAAACAGAGCCGCACCCAGGATCCTGGCCCCCAGAAACGCCATCTGATTCAGATCACAAAAAGAAGAAAAAGAAAAAAAGAAGAGGATCCTGAATGCAAAAGGAAAAAGAAAGAAAAGAAGAAGAACCGACTTAGTGCAGATCACCCCGGTATGGGCAGCTCCCAGGCCAGCAGCAGCAGCAGCAGCAGCCTCCGCTAACAGGACCACTGAACTCTGCCAAGTATGGCTTTCATGTTAAATTGAACCTGCTGACAAAAACTGTCTTCCAGGCACTTGGGCACTGCCTTGGGGGCATCAACAGCTAGACAGAAGCTAGCTCCTGCTGTGCTTATGACGAATACACTTTTAAAAGGGGCTGTGCTTTTTTAATGGCTTAATACAATTGGCTTTTTTCATGGACATCCTTCTCACAAGAAGCGCTTTTTTTTTTCCCTCCCCTTCTTTTGTGCAATTTAGTTTTAGGACTTCATTTGTTAGAGTTTTTTTTTTTTTTTTTTAAAAACAGCGTGTTTACCAGACTAGCTAGTATGGCTACCCTTTAAGAGGCAACTGCCATTTTGTATGAGTCAGAGTTTAAGAAAAGGCACTGCTAAGATAGAAATCTTGCCATCACATTATTTCCTTAGGCTGGGAAATCAAGATGAGAAAAGAGAACATGGTTGGAAAGCAACACTGATTGCTAGTATTTTGCCCATAATGTTTAGAGCCAACCAAGTGCCTGGTTGATTTTCAGCCCTTCAGGAAAGCTGGCCCAAATAAGGTGTATGCCTGTGCTGATACACAACAGGGAACTACAAAGAAACACCCAGAATCACCAGTATATTTTAGCAGGGAAAAAAAAATACTGGTGTTTGTTTCATTATGCTCCCACTGTTTTTCCTGGGTACCGGCTCAAGCCTTGTGTGTGCTAGGTGAATCTCTGACAAGAAGTATAATGCCTCTCTATTCTTTAGTTTTAAAAAATGGATTTGGTTGTTTGGGAAAAGCAAAGTTTTGGGTTGTGGTGTTTGAGACAGTGTCTCGCTTTGTAACCCGGCAGGCTATAAAGACCTCAAACTTAGAGACCTACCTGCCTTTACTTCCCAAGTTCTGGGATCAAAGGCATACACCGCCATGTCTAGCTTTTTATTTTCTTAAAATAAAATAAAGGCAGTGGTTGTACATGCCTTTAATCCCAGCACTCGAGAGGCAGGTGAATCTCTGTGAGTTCGAGGCCAGCCCGCCTGGTCTACATGCGCTACTTTCAGGACAGGCTCCAAAGCTACAGAGAAACCCTGTCTTGAGAGAGGAAAAATAATAATAACTTATTTACTTTTACGAGTGTTGGTGTTTCATGTGCATGTATCTCTGTGTGAGAGTATCAGACAGTTGTGAGCTGCCAAGCTGGGTCCTTTGGAGGAGGAGTCAGTGCTTTGATGGCTGAGCCATCTCTCCAACCCGTTTTACTCTCTAAGAGTAAATTAAGAAATGGCACAAGAGTTCTAAGATTTCAAAAGAGAGGAAGTTTTTGTTAGGAAGTTAGGTTAATTTGTTAGCCAGAATAAAAGCAGACCAGAGAATGGGGCTTCTCTTTTGACTTCCCACAAGATCATTCACCTTGCCTTAGCCAGATAAAACACTAGAGTCAGGGGGAGCTGGTTAGATCAGGATTTATTTTATTCCTTGTTGGTTTAAAATGGCTAATCAGAATAAAAAAAAATTATAGGGTCTCTGTATAGAGGCTGGGCTCTTCCCTGGAAAGGTTAGGCCCCAGCTACCCCCTCTACTCAGCACCATATTGAGGTGGGTTAAGGGGTAAACCCCAGGGGACAATCGGAGGGGCCTAGGCCTGCCACTCCTTCTCTCTATCCCATTTTTGGCATATGATGAAAAATATTGCTTTTTGGATTCTTCTCTTCTGGCCTTGGGTTTGAAGATCATTTTAACTAAGTTATAGGGAAGCACTGAATGGGCTCACTAAGCCAACCACAATCCCTGTCTCCCAAGAATGGGGCGGGGGAGGAGATTGCCTGATGTTTTTGTAAACTAGGCCAAGCTCTTTTCTGATCTCCCACCACCGTCGTGGAACTGTGACCCCTTTCCTGGGGAATCTAGATGTCAGTGAGCCTAGGAAACTCTGCAAGATCCTTTTCCTGACCCAAGAACCCCAGACTTAACTGAGGTTTCTTTCCCAATCACTTAGCACCAGCAGAGGGTGCTATTTCCTTAGTTGATAACTGGGACAAAAGAGAGGGAACCATGGGGAAAAGGAAGACTGTATTGTCTCTTCTCCTGCTGGTCGAAGGAAAGGGAAGAATAAAATCCCCCTCCATATATATATTGTTTTCCCATACCAGGATAGATATATAATTTTTTTGATATTTACAATATATATATATGTGTGTGTGTGTGTGTGTGTGTGTGTGTGTGTACACACACACACCTGGTAACGGAAAAGAGGAAAAAAATAGAATCTGTAACAATAATAAAAAAAAAATTATTTCTGATTAAAAAAAAAAGAAAAAAAAAGAAAATTTCTTACCTGTGCTGCCCAGATATTATTAAGATCCTGTAAAGTAAGAGCCTTTTCTTTAATGACAAAACGCAGAATCTTCTCTAGCTTTTCCACATACTGTAGCTGATGAAGACTATCTTGTAAGAGTATGGATAAGATATTATTTTGTTGTATCCACTCCTAAATTTAAAACAGCATAAATATTGTTGAACTGTAGAAAATAAAAAAATTCCAAAAACCAAAATAAAATTTTTCACTTGTACAGATGACACAATTGAAATCAATCTTTAATGCAGTTACTAAATATTAAAACAAGTAATTTTATAGAATTAAATTCTGCATGTAAAATGTACCCATTAAGATAACACAATTGCTGCTTTAATGGGTGATAACTAATTGCATGTAATTTAATTCTGAAATATAGAGAAATTCCTCATCTATGAGCAGTAGTATCACATATTTTAGTTATAATGTATGAGCATAATGACTTTTATATATCCAGTATGTTTTAAAACAGTCTCTCATAAAAATGTATTCAAATACCTCAAAAATGTCACATTAATTTATAACAAAAACTACTTTCTCTTTTGCATTGTCGAGAGATGCTAATTTAATTTATGGATATAAACATAAAATCTGAGCTTAAATAAATCCTTAGTCAAAGTCTTTCTCTTAGGTATATACTATTTTCACAACAGTGAAGAAAAAAAAACCCTCAAAGTTCTGACACAATCTGGTAATTAAGACTCTTGTAAGACAATGATTATTCGTCACAAATATGTATAAACAGTACTCATATAAAATTATAATTCAAGTTTTTATATCTGCTATTCACTTCAAATTAAAATGTTTTAAGTGATTCCATAGAATACTCATTCACTAGATTCCAGAAGTTTTCTTTTTAATTTAAACAAGTCACCTATATTCAGATACACATTCACGAAAGATACAGTAAATTACTTAACATTCTTACCAATCCATTGTTTATCAACTTAATAAGTTCAGCAGTTTTAATTTTAAGAGTTTACTTATTTGTGTATATAGTGTGTTTTTATCATATGTTAGTGAACCATGTGCATATTATGTGTGAAGCATTCCCTGGTTGTCTAAAAGAGGGTGTGTGATTCCCTCAAATTAGAATTAGAGATATTTGTGGCAATTGGAAACCAATGGCTCTGGAAGCACAACAAATGTGCTCTAAGCCATTAAGTCATCTCTCCAGGCCTTATTATATTTTTGTTTTGTGGTAGAAGTAATAAACACTTTGAGTTTGCTGCCAAGTTTGGTCATTAGATCCCAGATTGACAGGCAGAGAACTGCATAAACTGTCCTCAGAAATTCCAGCCCTAAACACAATAAATAAATAAATAAATAAATAGGCAAGTGTGTTTCGATTATATAAAAAAATGGAGCTTACTGCCATTTGTTCAGCGGTTAGCCATTCTTCCTCAGAATTACCATGTTGATGTGCATAATATGATACACTTGACAGCACCTTGTTAATTTCATTCAGTGCATTCATCTTTCCACTAAAAGAAGAAATCTGCAGCAATCTATAAAAATTGTAATCAATAATAATTTTTCATGATTCATAGGAATAGCAAAGGCTAGTGCCACATGCATAACACAAAAGCAACTCAAAAGACTGAAGTGGGAGTATCACAAAATGAAAGCTAGGGTTACACAGTGAATTCATAGCCAGCATAGACTGTTACAACCCCCAAACAAACAATAAAAACCCAAGCTAAACCCAAATCCAAACAAACCATTTATTTTTTCAAATTGGTAAAATGGCTGCCTATCATACAGGATCCTAAATTCAATATGCAATCACCGAATAGGCAACAACATAAATCACAGTAACAGTAAAAAGTATCTCACCTGAGTATCATTTTTAACCTAAGAATGTCTAAATTTCTAATAGTTTCTTCTTGTCCTGGAATTCTTGAGGCTAAACTCTTTAGAGATTTAATAATCATTGAAATGGCATCATTTTTCACTTCAGTCTTTGCTTCTCGTTTCAGTTCTTCATTAGTTACTTTTTGTAATAATTGTGGAACTACCTCAATAACTGGGATGAAGTACTTTCTTAAAGTGTGTTGAGTGAGAAACTCATAGCACTGTCCAAAAGGCCTGAAAAGAGGAAACACAAAACTTTAATATCCAATTTTTCTTCTACAGTCTAGTTTTCAAATTAGTTTCAATACGTACAAGCAAATCATGCTAAATTCAGAAAAAAAAAGAATTAAAACTCAATTATTTCCAAGTAAATAAGAGCAACTTGTGTATTATGCTGAAAATATCTTAAAATATAACTTACTTAATTAGAGCTGAAATTGTTTGAATTGTTAATGCTGATCCAGTAATGAAACGATCATGCAAAATCTGGAAACCATTTAATGTGCCAAATGTGTTAATAAGATCCACTAACCAACCCTGTAAGTGAATGATAAGCATTAAATTACTTCTTTAAGAAATTACTACCTAAAATTTATGTTTTAAAACAGACAATGTATAATTATAAGCCAAACTCTGTTATAAAATCACACATATATGACTTACTTGTTTAGGAAGACCTTTTTAAGAGTGACTGTTTCTTTTTATATTTTTGCTCAGAAAGAGTTAACTTTTTAAATTGCATATCTATTACAAGCAAAATATTGGGCTTTGATCAGCTAACATTTTCTACATTTAAGAAGTAAGTTTTAGCTGGTCGGTGGTGGCACACGCCTTTAATCCCAGCACTCGGGAAGAAGAGGTAGACAGATAGATCTCTGTGAGTTTGAGACCAGCCTGGTCCACAAGAGCTAATTCCAGGCTCCAAAGTTACAGAGAAACTGTCTCAAAAAAAAAAAGTGAATTTTAAAATTAAAAAATTGGAAAAATAAAATGTTTAATTAAAAAGGCCTGTATGTCTTTTGTTCTAAAAATCAATTTTAAGAGAAAATAGAAATAGTAATGGAGAGAGAATAATGAACCTGAAGGGGAAATATTTTCTGAATTTATATAGAAAAGGGACTACAAAAAAGGTTCAGTCTGCAAAATGCTTGCCAGGCCAGACTGATGTAAAAAACATAAGTGTGGCTGCAAGTGACTGTACTCCCAGCAATGATGATGCAGATGGGAGGATCCCCAGGACTTGATGGTCACCTTGTCATGTCTATCACTGACCTCCAGGTTCATGGAAAGCTCCTAAGTCAAAAGTTAAAATGAAGTGCAATTGAGAAAGATACCTAACACTGACCTGTAGTTGTGCGGGACACACACGCCACCCAATTCCAGTTAGATATCACCCTCCCATACACAAATACACTCCAAAACAAAACAAAATGTACAACATTAAACAATGCTACAGAAAAGTCAAATTCTTGAAAAAGAAATCAGTATAAGCTAATGCTAATTTTAAGAGATGAGAAAATAAATAAAAACTAAAGCTACTAGGTTTATGGTTGTTTCCACTTTTGTTTATAAATTCCTAATGTTAGCTGAAGGAAAAATGAATTCAGTTTGTAAACTCCGTGTGAGTTAGAACTTTATAAAAACCTTGAAAATTGGTTAAACATACAATAAAGTAAACACAGTGCCAAAAAACCCAGTTGAATCAAAAGGAGAAATAATTTTGTGGTAACCTGCCTGGAGGCTACCTGAGGTGCTAACTTTTATGTTAAATGGCTTAAGACAGAAGAGTAAAGATAAGTCAAGAGAAGAATGGTATGAAAACATACTGGAACTACAGAGCAGACAGACTACTAAGACCAATGACTTAATAAAGAATATAAAAGTGAGGTATCCAAGCAATCTGAGGTAGGATTTAAAAATTAAAAAATTTTAGCCGGGCGGTGGTGGTGGCGCACGCCTTAGTCAGAGGCAGGCGGATCTCTGGGAGTTCGAGGCCAGCCTGTTCCCGGATGGACACCAAAGCTACAGAGAAACCCTGTCTCAAAAAAAAAAAAATTTAAAAAATTTTGAAGCAGCTATGCACATAGAAAAGAATATATATGGACGGTCATCTCTTCAGGCTTTAAGTCCATGTCCATACATTAAAAGTATTCCTTTTCTTGCCTAAGTTCAAAAGTACTATAAAATGTGAAATTTCAACAAATGTTAAGATTGTGGAAAGAAAACCAGGCAATCAGACAGGCCTATTTGAAAAGTATTAATATCCAGGTACTCTTAAGAGCTATAAGAAATACTGACAAAAATCTGAAGGTAACTAGAAAAAAATATAAGCAAATTGAGTATACCAGTGAGGACAAAAAAATTTAAAAAAACCTATCATTATAGATAAATATATAACACATTCAACAGTAAGTCTGAACAAGGCAGATTTACCTACTAGAAATTTAATATGTGTAATTTTAACTCCTAAAGTCAGATAAGAAAAAGCTGTATTGATCCCACCCAAAGGAAGGATTTATAAATCACCACCCATGGAGAAAAATACAGAACATAAAGTTCAAAAAAGGCAAAGACGGAGTTTATTTGAATGCTATACAAAAGATCTTCCCAATTTTGAGAACAGAAATATATAAATTTAAGAAGTCATAAAAATCTAAGAAGACACAAGCAAGAACTCATATGCATTACTGTGAAATCATGACCAAGAAACAGAAACTAGATTTGGTGGTTGGAATAAGATGATCCCCACAGACACATACATCTAAATATTTGGTCCCACTGGTGAACTGTTTATGAAAGGTTGTTAGTATGGCCTTGTTGAAGAAGGTGTGACCTTGCTGGGGGTGTGTCACTGGCTTTGATGTTTCAAGACATCAGGCAAAGTGTCTCACTCTGTGTATAACTTACAGATCAGATGTGAGCTTTTAGCTGTTGATTCAGTCTGCCTGCTCCCACACTCCCCACCACACTCTGGTCATGGACTAGATCTCTGAAACTATAAGAAAGCCTCTAATTAAATGCTTTCTTCATAAGCTGCCATGGTCATGGTGTCATTTTACAGCAATAAAAAAAAGTAACTAAGATACCAGAAAAGAACCTTAAGAAAGAAGCATATCCATATAAACTCAGAATCATCATTAGGAACCCTGCAAATCAGGATTAATTACATATTTTAAAGTTTTAGAGAAAGGAGAATGAAACAAAACAATCTGAAAGATAAATTTAAAATAAACCTGTATGGTACTTTTTCAAGATATAATTTCCCCACATTTTATTCTGGGCCTCTATATTCTACTCTAAACTTCCAAAACCTACACCAACACAGTAAAAATAGTATAGCAGACAAAATATGTACCAAAATGCAGAGCTTCCAAGTGTAAGAAACAAATATTCACAAACTGAATTGAGAACTGGTCAGAACATTATATACCATACTTTAATGATGGGTAACAGTCATACAAAAGTTCAGGAAAATCTACAAAACAGGCACACATTCCCCCACAAATTAGCAGAAGATGCTTTCCCAAGAGCCGATGAAGCATTTATCAGCCTACACTACATCACAAGATCATATCCAAGACTAATATAACAGAATGTTTTTCAGAACATAATGCAATGAAACAAGAAATCAAAAGAAAAAAGCATAATTATAAATAAAACAGAAATTAAATTACACATTAGAAACAATCTATCTCTCAAAGAGCAAAAAACAACTGAAATTAAGATAATTAAAACAAGTAAAAAATCAAACATAGGATGCAAAAAAGTTAATGTAGGGGGAAGTCTAGAATTATGAGAAAAAAGGTTTCAAACCAGGAACTCAGCCACATCTTTTTCTTTTCTTCTACAGTGCTAATGTTTTAACTCAACTTTGGGCATGCTAGAAAGGCACTGTACAAATAAATTACCCCCCACCCCAGGTCCACACTATGAACCAAAAGGAAAAACCAAACTCAAAGTTGGAAGAAAATGGAACACATTTGAATGTATACAATGGAAATAAATGTAGAGAAGAATATGAAAAGCATCAAGAAAAACGGATAAAGCCAAGTCTGATTATAGGCATTACAAGTTCTACAGAAATAAAACAATTGTAGTACTTTAGTGCAATGCATTAGATAAACTGGATAAAAAAAGAAACTTCTGGAATTATCCAAACTAATCCTACAATAGAGAATATTATTGAATTAGTAATTAAGAACTCAATAGCTGGGTGTGTGTTGACAAAAGCCTGTGATCCCTCCACAGATTAAGTGGAAACAAGACAATGAGAGATTCAGGGCCATAACTGTTGATAGTCTATCAGTATGGGCTGGAAGAAACTCCAACAAAGTGATCAAGGATCAAAGTGTATTCTTCCTCAGGGCAATCATATTTCAGTATTTAACTACTAACCAATATGATGTATCACATTAACAGAATGAAAATCCAGAAAACCAAAATAATCTGTTAATGCAAAAACCAGCAACAAGCAAAATCCAACCACCTAAGCACCCAACAAACAGAAGAAACTATTTCAACATAACAATGGTCACACTAAAGAAGAATCAAAGTTAATGTAATACTCAATGTAGAAACAAAATGTTTTTTTAAGATTAGGAATGACAATTTTTACATTTCATGGCCAAGATAATATTAATGTCTAAGTTTCAAAAATTACACAAGAACAGATATACAGTTAAGAAAAAAACAAGGCACAAAATTTCCTACTTTTTAAAAGATGTACTCTATCACTTTATGTTCCCTCTTAGATTTTATTTCTGTGTATGTGTTCACATGATAAAAACTGTACGATTCTTGGTAAGCTTTTTAAAAAAATGGTTGGTTATTCTACATAGTTAAACTATATTTGAGACACCATAAACCCATTAAAAGTGACACTAAGACATAAAAAAAAATCTATACATCTATTAATTAGTATTTTTAGTTCTTTAGATGAGAAATTATTTTCTGGCTTTATGAACATGTTATAACATTTACTAGTATAAAGCACAACTTTCATTTCAAGTTAAGAATAAGATAATTATTACTTGATTCAATATTCACATTTTGATGAACACTAAGATTTACTTTTAGAGAACCAAATTCTAATAACTGCCTAATGGTAAATATTTCATAAGTGAAAATGGAAATTTAAATGTGAATTTTCAGTATCTATTAAAAAGTATTTTTTGTTTTTTAAGAACATATACACACAAATACACACATGCATGTACATGCTGACTTAAAGCACAAAGAAGACAACATACAGTCAATATTTGTCCTATAGTAGTTAAATTGTCTAACATCAGAGGAAACACAAAATTAATAAATACAAAGAATCATTTTTCCCTGAGAAAAAATATAAATTAATTTTCAGCAAGCATACTTATCAATCAGTTAGTTAGTGTGCTATATGTTTTCGTCAGGTTTTAGTTATAATGTTACCAGGAATTCCATGATTATGAACCAACAATACACATTAAATAAAAAATTGCATAAAGCAAGGTTACATATTTAGATTGGCTATTGTTATTTTAAGCAGTACATTTTATTTAAACGCAAGTTTGTAGCAGTATTTATATATAACAAATGCTAAAAATAGTTAATACTGAATCTTTAAAACAAACCAACATACTTTTGGTAAACGTAGGTCTGGAGAACAGGCAAAGAGTTCATCTTCAGGAAACTGAACACTTGAGGACACTGATTCACAAGGACGTACACCATTACACATATGAAATTTGCAATGAGGATTTAAGGCCATTGCTAGAAGTTCTAGAAACAGACAGCAGTCCTGAGACAACTTTGTCACACAAAGCTCCACTAGGCGATGGGTATTGTTAATAATACACCTCTGTTAAACAAATAATAGTTAGGGAGACAATATGGTTTACATTAAGAATAGACTCCAATTTCACATACAGAAAATTTCATTCTTGTTAATTATCTTTTCATTCATTTCTGAAGTAATTATGTGAAATTTCTTACACAGCACTACTGTGAACAAATTAACATTTTCATTATAGTAATATTCAATTCACTGTACAATTTTATGTTTCAGAACCACCTGCAATCTTAGCACTTAGAAAATATAATAAACAGGAAGATTTGAGGCCAGTCCAAGCTATATAATGAGCCCAATCATATAAAAATTCTATGTCATATGAGAATATTAAAATAAAACCTAAAAAAGATTTCTAATGATGTATCAGCAATGGATTGCTTATAACTAACTACACTGTGTACACAAAATAAATGCAACAGTATTTTCTCACCCTGGTATGTTGTAGTCTAGAAGGAAAAATCAAAAGTCTAAACATTCTTTATTCACTACAAACATTAAGTCTTAATTTATAACTCAAACATTATTTCCAAACTTTGCATTAACTGACAATTAAAAAGTAAATTCTGAAGTTTACAGCACATATGCATAAACACACATATATATGCAGGCCCTGGCCATTTTTGAAAAATTTAAGTGACATTCTGCCCATAAAAAATATGTATGTTTCACAACTTATGGCTACTTGCAGTTCATAAATGACTGCCTTGTCATTCAGTAACTTGTGAAAAAGACTTCTATATTGTCATTAAAAGAAAACTGCGGTGCAGGAACAGATGGCTCAGCGGTTAAGAGCACTGCCTGCTTTCCCAAGGTACTGAGTTCAATTCCCAGCAACCACATGGTGGTTCACAACCATCATATAATGAGATTTTGTGGGAGGAGAGAAGGAGGTGGAAATTTTCAATAAAAAATAAATAAATTAAAAAAGAAAAGAAAACTGAAATCTTACGGTGGATCAATAGTAGTCTAAGTTATTTCTGTTCTAAGCTATAATCCATCTGAGAATACAAAATTATGTTTGACTTTTTCAGTGTCAAAATTAAAGTTTGAGCTTCTAAAATATTTCAGTATTAATTTGTGGCTTAAAATGAAAATTAAGCTTTTATCTTCCAGGGTCAAGGTAAGTATAAGTTTCTTTGCTTGCTTCTACATGAAAACTGCTAAGTAATTTTATCATTATCAGTTAGTGTTTCAGCTATGTTGAGACATTACTCCCCAATTTAGAAACATATTTTAAAAATAAACACAACTGTGGATAACTTAGAATCAATACTATCACATATCTAGTAAACTATATTGTTACAAGATACTTGAATTCCTAGAGGCAGATTTTATTTAAAACTGTACTTAAAACCCCACGCAAGATTTACCTAAAAAAAAATCTCTCCTCCTTCCAAATTATATCACACCTATTAATAACGTCGATACTTTATTATTATTAGCAATAATATTTTTCAAACAGACTCATAGAAATCATTATATAAAACCAAATCTCCCTCATACAAAACTCACATGAATTTCAAATTTCCATCCACTCAGTGCCTCATCCATAAGGATTTTGGTAAAAGATACAGTTAAAACATCTCGAAAAAAACGCTGACAAGCTTCACTTTTAGCATCAAGGCCTATGAAAAAGTATAATAAAACAGATGAAAAACATTCCTATAGCCAAGTTTGTGACTACATATAGCATACTGTTAGAAACTGGTATGTTTTCTAATCCACATAGAATATTATATAGTGTTTGAGAAAAATAGCATTAATATAAAAACTCAGGATAGAATTCAGAAAAACTACATGAAAAACTCATCAAGGAATTGCAACAGCTGAAAATGTCTCAGAACATCATGTAGCTTAACATTTTCTGATGTCAGTTAAACCTAAAACACTACTTAAAAAGAAAGTCATCTCTGCTTCACATGATGCCCCAAAATAAGGGAAAGCCCTTATAAACTGAAAGTGAATCATTATCAAGCATCATTTAGAATTCTGGTTCAGCTTACACTGTACTGTAAAATGCCCTGTACGTATGTGACATCTTCTGAATTAAGAAGATCTGTCTACAGTTGTTAAAGAGATACCTCACCAATTAAAAGAATGAACGTACTGTTTTTTTGGAAAAGACATTGTTTAAGTCCCAACACTTCCACCACAGATTCACAAAACACTAGTAACTCTAGCTCCAGGGTATCCTATCCCTTCTGGCCTTCATGGACTCCTCAAGTCATAGGCATATTCCCCCATAGAGACAGATATACATGTATACATCCGATTGAAAAAATTGACACAAGGACCAAAGATATATAAATATGCCATCTCATTTCAAGGACTTGAAAAATGATCATTACAGTAAGTTGGTTTATCGTTTGCCTTTGAAGACTTAAAAAGTAAAGAATATTATACAAATTCCTAATCAGTGGTAAGAATACACAATACCTGACATGATAAAACAGCAAAAAAAAAAAAAAACTGTCCGTTCTAGGATCTAGGACATAATTCAGGTATTAATGTCTTTAACTTATACGATAAGACCTGAATTGATTCCTAAGTTTATACAAAAATAACATGTAATCTCAGTGCTTGGAGAGGATAAAAAGATTCCTGGGGCTCCCTAAATTAGGTGACAAGTGCTAAGACTGACATTCCCAAATGTCAGGTCTTCTCTGTCCTCTCTACGTACAATCATACACACATGTTCACCTGTACATACAGACACAGATAAAAATTTATCCTAAACTACAGCTATACTGCAAAAGTAAAAACTAGACTTTATTATTTCTTTTCCTGTGGTTGCTTCACAGCAAAAGACCCCATATTTCAAAATATCCATGTTCCTTTTGAAAAACAAAAGACCTCCTTTTCTTCATTAAAGAAAGCAAACATGTAAGAAAATTTATTAGAAAATATACATGTAGTAATAATGGAAAAACAATTTTCAAAAAAATATCAGGGGCTTTCATTATCACATATTTTTATTTACTGGCATTCAAGTCTATGAAATAGCATGTTTGGGTAATTTTTGCTGAAATAATTTTATAAATAAATGTCTCAATGCCTTAAATCTAAATTTCACCAAAAATACAAGAAATTATATAGCTATCAAAAAGCAAAACTTTTAAATTGTAAATAATCCTTAATGTGTATTATAATTTAAAATGAATGTGAAGTAAACTTTATTGCCTTCTTAGAAACATGTAAGTACACATAAAATCCTGCTTCAAATTTTACAAGTTCAGATTGCTTTTTATTTGTCATGTTAAATATTTTTCACGTTTTTTAAAATTCATTTTTAAAAATCCACTCCATATTCAATTCCTCTGGCTATTTTCCTACTGGCATTTTGAAATCCTATGGTTTAAACAGGCCTTAACCTCTATGTATCAACCTTAAGACTAATCTAATGTAATGTGAAAAAGACTACAGAGCAGCAGTTTTTAATCTCCGGGTCTCAACCCCTTTGGCAAACCTCCATCTCCAAGAAAATTGAAATTATGATCCTTGACCATAAGAAACTTATGGTTATAAAATAAGGACAAAAATATTTTATGATTGGAGCCACCACAATATGAAGAACTGTACTAAAGTGTTACAGATTAGACGGTTCAGAACCACTCTATAAAGTTTGCAACAGCCTCAGGCTCTCCAAAAATATGTGGACAAAAGTTTAAGGTCCCTCATTTCCCTGACCAGGTCACTACAACTAAACATAAAAGTTTAGATGAGATCAAAATACTTTCCTTCTTCATTATTTATAATTGTAAAAAAAAATAAAAATGTTTAGGTTTTGTTTTGTTGGGTTTTTTTTTTTTTTTTTTTTTTTTTTTTTTTTTTTTTTTTTTTTTTTTTTTTTTTTTTTTTTTTTTTTTTTTTTTTTTTTTTTTTTTTTTTTTTTTTTTTTTTTTTTTTTTTTTTTTTTTTTTTTTTTTTTTTTTTTTTTTTTTTTTTTTTTTTTATTTCTCTTTTTTTTTTTTTTTTTTTTTTTTTTTTTTTTTTTTTTTTTTTTTATTTAGTATTTTGTCTTCTTTTTTTTTTTTTTTTGTTTTTTTTTTTTTTTTTTTTTTTTCTTTTTTTTTTTTTTTTTTTTTTTTTTTTTTTTTTTTTTTTTTTTTTTTTGTTTATAGGGGGGTGTTTGTTTGTTTTTTTTTTTTTTTTTTTTTTTGTTTGTTTTTTTTTTTTTTTGTGTTTTTTTTTTTTAATTAAGATTATTTTTTTTTGGTTTTTTTTTTTTTTTTTTTTTTTTTTTTTTTTTTTTTTTTGTTTTTTTTTTTTTTTGGGTGGTTGTGGGGGAGGGGGATTAGATATCTGAGTTATTGTGAGCCTTGTTGGACCCTTTGGTTGTGATTTTCCTTCTATTACTTTCTGTAAGGCTGGATTTGTGGCTACATACTGTTTAAATTTGTTTTTATCTTGAAAAATTTTGTTTTCTCCATTTATAGTGAACGAAAGTTTGGCTGGGTATAGTAGTCTGGGATTGCATCCATGGTCTCTTAGTTTCTGCAGTACATCTATCCAGGACCTTCTGGCTTTCATGGTTTCCAAAGAGAAGTCAGGTGTAAGTCTGATGGGTTTGCCTTTATAAGTAACTTGGCCTTTTTCCTTTGCAGCTCTTAATATTCTTTCTTTATTCTGTATGCTTTGTGTTTTGATTATTATATGGCGAGGGGATGTTCTTTTTTGATCCAGCCTATTTGGTGTTCTGTAAGCTTCTTGGATCTTCATAGGTATGTCTTTCTTTAGATTGGGAAAGTTTTCTTCTATAATTTTATTAAATATATTTTCTGGACCGTTGAGCTGCACTTCTTCTCCTTCTTCAACTCCAATTATTCTTAGGTTTGGTCTTTTTATTGTGTCCCAGATTTCCTGAATGTTTTGTGATGAGAGCTTGTTGGATTTGCTGTTTTCATTGATCAGTGCGTTTATTTTCTCTATGGTATCTTCAGCGTCTGAGATTCTTTCTTCAATCTCTTGTATTCTGTTGGTTATACTCGTTTCTGTAGTTTCTATTCGTTTACCTAGATTCTCAATGTCCAGACGGCCCTCTGTTTGTGTTTTCTTCCTTGTCTCCATTTCAGTTTTCAGGTCTTGAACTGATTCCATTATCTGTTTGATTGTTTTTCCTTGGTTTCCTAGGGTATCATTCACTGATTTATTCAATTCTTCAAACTTTCTGTTATACTTCTCATCTATCTCTATGAGGGTATCATTCACTGATTTATTAAATTCTTCAAACTTTCTGTTATACTTCTCATCCATTTCCATGAGGGCGTTTTTTACATGCTGTTTAAGGATGTCAATCACTTTCAAAGATTCCATTTTTTCTCCTTCTTCTTGATTAAGGTGTTCATGTCCTCCTGATGTGGGGTCCCTGGGTTCAGGTGGTTTCACGCTGTTTTTCAGATTGTTGGGTGAATTCCTGCATTGGCGCCTGCCCATCTCTTCCTCCAAATGCTCCCCTAAGGATCTTCTTTTACAGGATCAGGTCTCCTTGCCCACTGATGTTACTTCCCTGTGTTGGGACTCTCCCGTGATGGCTCTCTAGGTGCCCCAGTGATGGATCTCCTGGAGCCAAGATCAGCTCTCCTTGCTGGTTGGGAAGCTTGTAAACTAGGTGCCTACCTGCATGTGCAGGCAGGCTACTGAGGCCAGAGGAATTGCGCCCGCCCGGCTGCCCTCTGGATACTGCCCCAGCGCCCAAACGGGCTGAGCTGGGTGATGTTATTTGCCCAGAGATGGTAGGGAGAGAGAAGTGAGGGAGGGTTCTGGGTACCCGCTGGGTTAGGTATGAAGAGAGAAGCGGTATGCAGGAGTATAGGGCCTGCAGGAAACAGTTCCCTGGCCCGCTTCGGCCACGGGTCAGAGAAGCACTCACCCCGAGAAGGTTCTTCTGGTGCCGAGATCAGCACTCCTTGCTGGTTGGGTAGCTTGTAAACAACGCCCCTAGCTACCTGCACGGTGCAGGCAGGCCACTGAGGACAAAGGAATTCGCGCCCGCCCGGCTGCCCTCTGGATACTGCCCCAGCGCCCAAACGGGCTGAGCTGGGTGATGTTATTTGCCCAGAGATGGCAGGGAGAGAGAAGTGAGGGAGGGTTCTGGGTACCCGCTGGGTTAGGTATGAAGAGAGAGGCGGTATGCAGGAGTATAGGGCCTGCAGGAAACAGTTCCCTGGCCCGCTTCGGCCGCGGGTCAGAGAGACACTCACCCCGAGAAGGTTCTTCTGGTGCCGAGATCAGCACTCCTTGCTGGTTGGGTCGCTTGTAAACAACGCCTCTAGCTACCTGCACGGTGCAGGCAGGCCACTGAGGACAAAGGAATTCGCGCCCGCCCGGCTGCCCTCTGGATACTGCCCCAGCGCCCAAACGGGCTGAGCTGGCTGATGTTATTTG
>CADCXT010006909.1:0-17637 GCA_902806775.1 Microtus agrestis | reverse complement strand
ATAGATAACAGAGAGAAGATAGAAAAAGAATAGCTAGAAGATAGATGAGTGAAAAGTAGACTTGTGATTTCTAGAGTATAGATTATTGATTAATGGAAGGTATAGACAGGGTGATTAGAGGATATACTACAGAAAGTTGGAATATATAGTGTATCTGGATGTGAGATGATAAATAAACGGAAGATAAATGCACTATACCTATAGCATAGATGAGAGATAGGTGAAAATAATAACAGGAAAATAGGCACAGGGAGAGCCCGGGGATAAATAATACGTGGAAAATACAGGATACCTAGAGGATAAACAGTAGTATAGTAAAGTCAGGATAGCTAAAGAATTGATGATAGATGGAAGATAGATACAGGGTAGTGATACGAAAAAGAGTAGTAGTAGACAGATAGGACATCTACAGGATAGATAATGAAATAGCTAGAAGGTAGATAAATGATAGATGGAAGACAGACATAGGAAAGATAGGAGATAGATGCTAGTTGGATAGAAGGAAGACACCAGATTATTAGAAAATAGACAATAGATATATTGAAGACAGCATATCTAGCATGCCCCCCTGCGACTCGTCCTCAGCCTCTGCCTTTGTGGCCTCCCTGGTCTCAGCCTCAGCAGCAGTGGTAGCCGGGGCAGCCATTCATTGTGGGCCAGGCCGCCCCAGCCGAGCGCCAAGTGGGAATTTCTTAGTTATTAATACAAACGAGCATTAGAGCTCTTAGCCCAAGACTGGGAACACCTTTGACTCACCTAAAGACTTGATTGCTCTATGTAACTTTTCTGGTGTCCAGACAGTTGTTTCTTCTGTATGATACTTTGCAAGTCTCTACCCTTATACACCCTTTATTCCTTATACACCCCTTTAATCCCTTTCCTGATGCTTCTCTTCTTCTGCCCTTCTTTCTGCCCTAGCCACTCTCGAACTGTTTAGTTACTTTCCTTCTATAGCTGTGTAGACAACTGCCTTGATGAACTCACAGTTCATTCTTTTGATACCTCAACTGCCACTGCTGCTTTGCTGCATAGTCTTTCACTTTCCTGCCTCTGAGTATTTATTCCTTGGATAAAATCTTATCTCATATTATGAAGAAAACCCAAGAAAACGTCTCTTGAGAAGGATGGAGAAATAGTTCTATGTCTCTACCAAAGGACCCAGGTTTGGTTCCCAGTAACCAGATACAGCTCTCAACTATTTGTAACTGCAGTTCTAGGAGATTCAACACATTCTTCTGACCTCTACATGTACCAGACTCTACATGTACCAGACATGCACATGGTACACAGGGAAAAAATTACAAAAATATTAATATGTTCAGACATAGATATATTTAAAAGATCACTTAAGAGAAACCTTTCATTTGGCCTGGTGCTACAGTCCAGAAAAGGCAGTGCCTGATGAATGTCTCCCTTGCTACTCATTGAACCAAACTGCTTTCTTTCGTAAAACCAGTCATGCTCATCGAGGCTTATATTTTAGACCAATCACAGCCTTGCCACTTACCACCAATCACATTCATAATGATCATGTTTTTGTACAAATCATGACAGTGACACATAGGACCAATCATAGTCACTGAAGTTTATATTTTTAGACCAATCATGGCCTTGCTCTTAACAGAAATCAGAGTCATTTAAACTTGTGTTTTGACCAATCACAGCCTTGTCTCTTAGGACCAATCACAGTCAGCATGTATTATGTTCTCAGCCAATCGCATAGGCAGTGTGTATTCTATTGTTGCCAGGATACGGTAAACATAAGAGCACTTGACTTCAAGTGGCTTGTAAGGTAAGGTGAAGGAGGTTGGTGCTGTGCTGTAAGGGCAAAAATCTTGGGTTGTTTTCGGTTTAATCTTGTACCAGTCATTGAGACAGTGATGGTGAACTCACCAAATGTAAACTGCGAATTTGATAATTTACTATTTCAGTAATATCAGTGTTTAGTTTAGTCTAAAGTTGTATAGTCAAGTGTATACCTATCTGTGGTCTTTAAGCTTAGTTTTCTAACTTGATCTTTATGAAATATCTCTCATTTTATCAAGGAATACTGTTTATAGCACAATTCACTCTTTCTAATAACACATACCATACATTGGCAAATAGGGCCAGACTGGCTGTATTTCTAAATACTGACAAGTTTTATCATGATTGTTATTTGGTAAAAAACCATGAAGGATGAACTAAGCTGAATAACTAAGAAAGAATAGATGAGAAACTGAAGAATGGGGGTATAGAAGAAAGAATATAGATGGAAATTAGCTAGATAAATGATATAGGAGAGATATAGGATAGCTAGGGATAAAAGTAATAACAATGGAAGATAGGATATCTAGATGATAGGTGGTAAGTGGATGGAGATAGATACAGGATAGGTGATAGAAAGGTGGAAAATAGATACAGGATAATTAAAGGTAAATGACACATGGATGGTAGAGAGATGCAGGGAAGCTAGGGGATAGGTGGTTGATAGATGAGAAACAGACACCGGGTAGCTAGGAAATAGATGAAGGATAGATAAATGGAAGACAGTTACAGGAAATCTAGATAATTGATGATAGATAGATCACAGAGATCTAGGGCAGCTAGATGATAAGTGATACATGGATGGTAGAGAACACAGGATAGCTAGATGACAGTTGATACATAGATAGCAGACAGTTACAGGAAATCTAGATGATTGATGATAGATAGATCACAGAGATCTAGGGTAGCTAGATGATAAATGATACATGGATGGTATAGAACACAGGATAGCTAAAGGATAGCTGGTAAATAGATGGAAGACAGGCACAAGATAGCCATAGGATTAATGATAGATAGATCACAGAGATGTAGGATAGCTAGGTGATAAATGATATATATGTATAAGTATATGACACAGGATACTTAGAGGATAGATGGTGAATAGATAGAAGACAGGCACAGGATAGCCAGAAGATAGAAGATCAACAGATTGAAGGCAAACAGAATAGATATAAGATAAAGAATAGATAGATGGAAGATAGACAACATATAGACAAAGGAAAGATGACTAAAAAGATGGAAGATAGGCATATGATAGCTAGAAGTTAGATGAAAGGTAGAAGAGAAGTATAGGGTAGTTAAAGAATAATGATATATGGATGATCAACAGACACAGACTAACTAGAGGCTAGAAAACATATATGGAAAATATCCAAATAATAAATAAAGGAAAGATGATAAAAAGATGAATGATAGGAAAAGGAGACCAAAGAGGTAGAGGATAGCTAGATGGAAGTGGAGACACAGGGTAGCTAGAGGATAAAAGATAGATGGAACAAAGACAAAGGATTGGTAAAGGAACGATGATAATTAGAAGGAAGATAGATACAGGATAGCTAGAAGTTGGATGACAGATAGACACAAAAGTGGTATGTAAGGATAGATGATAGATGGAACAGAAATATAGGGTATGATAATAGGTGGTAGATATATGATAGCTAGAGGATTGATGATAGATAGATGGACAGTAAATACAGGTTAGCTGAAGGATAAAAAATAGATAGATGGAAGACATAAATAGTTGAGTTTTTGGATAGATAGATGGAATAGATCGATAGATAGATAGATAGATAGATAGATAGATAGATAGATAGATAGATAGATAGATAGATAGATAGATTCAAATAGCTAGAAGATGATATATGTTAGACAAAGGATAGTTAGAGGATATATTTTATTTGGATGGAAGATAAAGAATAGAGCTACAAGGTAGATTAGATATAGATGGAATATAGCCACAGGAAGGCTATAAATAAATGGAAGATAGACACTACTAGATAGGTGACATGTAGATGCAAGATAGACACAGGATAGATAGAATATAGATGATACATAGATGATAATGGAGGTAAGAAAGGCACAGGATGAATAGAGAGATGACGGATAGGTGTTTCATACAGGATAGCTAGAGAATAGGTGAGAAAATGATAGAAGAGAGATACAGGGGAGCTGAAGTATAAAGGATAGAAGACAAAGGATAGCTAGAGTAAAGATTTAGATAGATGGAAGATCAAGAAATAATAGATGATAGATGGATGGTAGAAAAGTTTCTCTAGAGGGAACATGATAGATGTATAGAACATATTCACAATATAAATAGAGGATAGATGATAGATGGATGGTAGACAAGGTTCTCTAGAGGGAACATGATAGATGTATAGAATATATACACAATATAAATACAGAATAGATGATAGAAGGATGGTAGACAAGGTTCTCTAGAGGGAACATGATAGATGTATAGAATATATACACAATATAAATAGTGGATACATGATAGATGGAAGATGGTTCCAGCATGTCTGAAGGGTAGATCATAGGAAGATGAAAGATAGACACTGTATTGCTAAAGTATATTTATATGACAGATAGATGCAAGATAGCTAGAAAATAGTGATAGGTCGATAGTAAATTAACACAGAATGAGATAGATGATGTATAGAAGAAATGGCAGATGGTAGATGGATGAGAGACATAGGAAAGCGAGATGATAGATAACAGAGAGAAGATAGAAAAAGAATAGCTAGAAGATAGATGAGTGGAAAGTAGACTTGTGATTTCTAGAGTATAGATTATTGATTAATGGAAGGTATAGACAGGGTGATTAGAGGATATACTACAGAAAGTTGGAATATATAGTGTATCTGGATGTGAGATGATAAATAAACGGAAGATAAATGCACTATACCTATAGCATAGATGAGAGATAGGTGAAAATAATAACAGGAAAATAGGCACAGGGAGAGCCCGGGGATAAATAATACGTGGAAAATACAGGATACCTAGAGGATAAACAGTAGTATAGTAAAGTCAGGATAGCTAAAGAATTGATGATAGATGGAAGATAGATACAGGGTAGTGATACGAAAAAGAGTAGTAGTAGACAGATAGGACATCTACAGGATAGATAATGAAATAGCTAGAAGGTAGATAAATGATAGATGGAAGACAGACATAGGAAAGATAGGAGATAGATGCTAGTTGGATAGAAGGAAGACACCAGATTATTAGAAAATAGACAATAGATATATTGAAGACAGCATATCTAGCATGCCCCCCTGCGACTCGTCCTCAGCCTCTGCCTTTGTGGCCTCCCTGGTCTCAGCCTCAGCAGCAGTGGTAGCCGGGGCAGCCATTCATTGTGGGCCAGGCCGCCCCAGCCGAGCGCCAAGTGGGAATTTCTTAGTTATTAATACAAACGAGCATTAGAGCTCTTAGCCCAAGACTGGGAACACCTTTGACTCACCTAAAGACTTGATTGCTCTATGTAACTTTTCTGGTGTCCAGACAGTTGTTTCTTCTGTATGATACTTTGCAAGTCTCTACCCTTATACACCCTTTATTCCTTATACACCCTTTAATCCCTTTCCTGATGCTTCTCTTCTTCTGCCCTTCTTTCTGCCCTAGCCACTCTCGAACTGTTTAGTTACTTTCCTTCTATAGCTGTGTAGACAACTGCCTTGATGAACTCACAGTTCATTCTTTTGATACCTCAACTGCCACTGCTGCTTTGCTGCATAGTCTTTCACTTTCCTGCCTCTGAGTATTTATTCCTTGGATAAAATCTTATCTCATATTATGAAGAAAACCCAAGAAAACGTCTCTTGAGAAGGATGGAGAAATAGTTCTATGTCTCTACCAAAGGACCCAGGTTTGGTTCCCAGTAACCAGATACAGCTCTCAACTATTTGTAACTGCAGTTCTAGGAGATTCAACACATTCTTCTGACCTCTACATGTACCAGACTCTACATGTACCAGACATGCACATGGTGCACAGGGAAAAAATTACAAAAAATATTAATATGTTCAGACATAGATATATTTAAAAGATCACTTAAGAGAAACCTTTCATTTGGCCTGGTGCTACAGTCCAGAAAAGGCAGTGCCTGATGAATGTCTCCCTTGCTACTCATTGAACCAAACTGCTTTCTTTCGTAAAACCAGTCATGCTCATCGAGGCTTATATTTTAGACCAATCACAGCCTTGCCACTTACCACCAATCACATTCATAATGATCATGTTTTTGTACAAATCATGACAGTGACACATAGGACCAATCATAGTCACTGAAGTTTATATTTTTAGACCAATCATGGCCTTGCTCTTAACAGAAATCAGAGTCATTTAAACTTGTGTTTTGACCAATCACAGCCTTGTCTCTTAGGACCAATCACAGTCAGCATGTATTATGTTCTCAGCCAATCGCATAGGCAGTGTGTATTCTATTGTTGCCAGGATACGGTAAACATAAGAGCACTTGACTTCAAGTGGCTTGTAAGGTAAGGTGAAGGAGGTTGGTGCTGTGCTGTAAGGGCAAAAATCTTGGGTTGTTTTCGGTTTAATCTTGTACCAGTCATTGAGACAGTGATGGTGAACTCACCAAATGTAAACTGCGAATTTGATAATTTACTATTTCAGTAATATCAGTGTTTAGTTTAGTCTAAAGTTGTATAGTCAAGTGTATACCTATCTGTGGTCTTTAAGCTTAGTTTTCTAACTTGATCTTTATGAAATATCTCTCATTTTATCAAGGAATACTGTTTATAGCACAATTCACTCTTTCTAATAACACATACCATACATTGGCAAATAGGGCCAGACTGGCTGTATTTCTAAATACTGACAAGTTTTATCATGATTGTTATTTGGTAAAAAACCATGAAGGATGAACTAAGCTGAATAACTAAGAAAGAATAGATGAGAAACTGAAGAATGGGGGTATAGAAGAAAGAATATAGATGGAAATTAGCTAGATAAATGATATAGGAGAGATATAGGATAGCTAGGGATAAAAGTAATAACAATGGAAGATAGGATATCTAGATGATAGGTGGTAAGTGGATGGAGATAGATACAGGATAGGTGATAGAAAGGTGGAAAATAGATACAGGATAATTAAAGGTAAATGACACATGGATGGTAGAGAGATGCAGGGAAGCTAGGGGATAGGTGGTTGATAGATGAGAAACAGACACCGGGTAGCTAGGAAATAGATGAAGGATAGATAAATGGAAGACAGTTACAGGAAATCTAGATAATTGATGATAGATAGATCACAGAGATCTAGGGCAGCTAGATGATAAGTGATACATGGATGGTAGAGAACACAGGATAGCTAGATGACAGTTGATACATAGATAGCAGACAGTTACAGGAAATCTAGATGATTGATGATAGATAGATCACAGAGATCTAGGGTAGCTAGATGATAAATGATACATGGATGGTATAGAACACAGGATAGCTAAAGGATAGCTGGTAAATAGATGGAAGACAGGCACAAGATAGCCATAGGATTAATGATAGATAGATCACAGAGATGTAGGATAGCTAGGTGATAAATGATATATATGTATAAGTATATGACACAGGATACTTAGAGGATAGATGGTGAATAGATAGAAGACAGGCACAGGATAGCCAGAAGATAGAAGATCAACAGATTGAAGGCAAACAGAATAGATATAAGATAAAGAATAGATAGATGGAAGATAGACAACATATAGACAAAGGAAAGATGACTAAAAAGATGGAAGATAGGCATATGATAGCTAGAAGTTAGATGAAAGGTAGAAGAGAAGTATAGGGTAGTTAAAGAATAATGATATATGGATGATCAACAGACACAGACTAACTAGAGGCTAGAAAACATATATGGAAAATATCCAAATAATAAATAAAGGAAAGATGATAAAAAGATGAATGATAGGAAAAGGAGACCAAAGAGGTAGAGGATAGCTAGATGGAAGTGGAGACACAGGGTAGCTAGAGGATAAAAGATAGATGGAACAAAGACAAAGGATTGGTAAAGGAACGATGATAATTAGAAGGAAGATAGATACAGGATAGCTAGAAGTTGGATGACAGATAGACACAAAAGTGGTATGTAAGGATAGATGATAGATGGAACAGAAATATAGGGTATGATAATAGGTGGTAGATATATGATAGCTAGAGGATTGATGATAGATAGATGGACAGTAAATACAGGTTAGCTGAAGGATAAAAAATAGATAGATGGAAGACATAAATAGTTGAGTTTTTGGATAGATAGATGGAATAGATCGATAGATAGATAGATAGATAGATAGATAGATAGATAGATAGATAGATAGATAGATAGATAGATAGATAGATTCAAATAGCTAGAAGATGATATATGTTAGACAAAGGATAGTTAGAGGATATATTTTATTTGGATGGAAGATAAAGAATAGAGCTACAAGGTAGATTAGATATAGATGGAATATAGCCACAGGAAGGCTATAAATAAATGGAAGATAGACACTACTAGATAGGTGACATGTAGATGCAAGATAGACACAGGATAGATAGAATATAGATGATACATAGATGATAATGGAGGTAAGAAAGGCACAGGATGAATAGAGAGATGACGGATAGGTGTTTCATACAGGATAGCTAGAGAATAGGTGAGAAAATGATAGAAGAGAGATACAGGGAGCTGAAGTATAAAGGATAGAAGACAAAGGATAGCTAGAGTAAAGATTTAGATAGATGGAAGATCAAGAAATAATAGATGATAGATGGATGGTAGAAAAGTTTCTCTAGAGGGAACATGATAGATGTATAGAACATATTCACAATATAAATAGAGGATAGATGATAGATGGATGGTAGACAAGGTTCTCTAGAGGGAACATGATAGATGTATAGAATATATACACAATATAAATACAGAATAGATGATAGAAGGATGGTAGACAAGGTTCTCTAGAGGGAACATGATAGATGTATAGAATATATACACAATATAAATAGTGGATACATGATAGATGGAAGATGGTTCCAGCATGTCTGAAGGGTAGATCATAGGAAGATGAAAGATAGACACTGTATTGCTAAAGTATATTTATATGACAGATAGATGCAAGATAGCTAGAAAATAGTGATAGGTCGATAGTAAATTAACACAGAATGAGATAGATGATGTATAGAAGAAATGGCAGATGGTAGATGGATGAGAGACATAGGAAAGCGAGATGATAGATAACAGAGAGAAGATAGAAAAAGAATAGCTAGAAGATAGATGAGTGGAAAGTAGACTTGTGATTTCTAGAGTATAGATTATTGATTAATGGAAGGTATAGACAGGGTGATTAGAGGATATACTACAGAAAGTTGGAATATATAGTGTATCTGGATGTGAGATGATAAATAAACGGAAGATAAATGCACTATACCTATAGCATAGATGAGAGATAGGTGAAAATAATAACAGGAAAATAGGCACAGGGAGAGCCCGGGGATAAATAATACGTGGAAAATACAGGATACCTAGAGGATAAACAGTAGTATAGTAAAGTCAGGATAGCTAAAGAATTGATGATAGATGGAAGATAGATACAGGGTAGTGATACGAAAAAGAGTAGTAGTAGACAGATAGGACATCTACAGGATAGATAATGAAATAGCTAGAAGGTAGATAAATGATAGATGGAAGACAGACATAGGAAAGATAGGAGATAGATGCTAGTTGGATAGAAGGAAGACACCAGATTATTAGAAAATAGACAATAGATATATTGAAGACAGCATATCTAGCATGCCCCCCTGCGACTCGTCCTCAGCCTCTGCCTTTGTGGCCTCCCTGGTCTCAGCCTCAGCAGCAGTGGTAGCCGGGGCAGCCATTCATTGTGGGCCAGGCCGCCCCAGCCGAGCGCCAAGTGGGAATTTCTTAGTTATTAATACAAACGAGCATTAGAGCTCTTAGCCCAAGACTGGGAACACCTTTGACTCACCTAAAGACTTGATTGCTCTATGTAACTTTTCTGGTGTCCAGACAGTTGTTTCTTCTGTATGATACTTTGCAAGTCTCTACCCTTATACACCCTTTATTCCTTATACACCCTTTAATCCCTTTCCTGATGCTTCTCTTCTTCTGCCCTTCTTTCTGCCCTAGCCACTCTCGAACTGTTTAGTTACTTTCCTTCTATAGCTGTGTAGACAACTGCCTTGATGAACTCACAGTTCATTCTTTTGATACCTCAACTGCCACTGCTGCTTTGCTGCATAGTCTTTCACTTTCCTGCCTCTGAGTATTTATTCCTTGGATAAAATCTTATCTCATATTATGAAGAAAACCCAAGAAAACGTCTCTTGAGAAGGATGGAGAAATAGTTCTATGTCTCTACCAAAGGACCCAGGTTTGGTTCCCAGTAACCAGATACAGCTCTCAACTATTTGTAACTGCAGTTCTAGGAGATTCAACACATTCTTCTGACCTCTACATGTACCAGACTCTACATGTACCAGACATGCACATGGTGCACAGGGAAAAAAATTACAAAAAATATTAATATGTTCAGACATAGATATATTTAAAAGATCACTTAAGAGAAACCTTTCATTTGGCCTGGTGCTACAGTCCAGAAAAGGCAGTGCCTGATGAATGTCTCCCTTGCTACTCATTGAACCAAACTGCTTTCTTTCGTAAAACCAGTCATGCTCATCGAGGCTTATATTTTAGACCAATCACAGCCTTGCCACTTACCACCAATCACATTCATAATGATCATGTTTTTGTACAAATCATGACAGTGACACATAGGACCAATCATAGTCACTGAAGTTTATATTTTTAGACCAATCATGGCCTTGCTCTTAACAGAAATCAGAGTCATTTAAACTTGTGTTTTGACCAATCACAGCCTTGTCTCTTAGGACCAATCACAGTCAGCATGTATTATGTTCTCAGCCAATCGCATAGGCAGTGTGTATTCTATTGTTGCCAGGATACGGTAAACATAAGAGCACTTGACTTCAAGTGGCTTGTAAGGTAAGGTGAAGGAGGTTGGTGCTGTGCTGTAAGGGCAAAAATCTTGGGTTGTTTTCAGTTTAATCTTGTACCAGTCATTGAGACAGTGATGGTGAACTCACCAAATGTAAACTGCGAATTTGATAATTTACTATTTCAGTAATATCAGTGTTTAGTTTAGTCTAAAGTTGTATAGTCAAGTGTATACCTATCTGTGGTCTTTAAGCTTAGTTTTCTAACTTGATCTTTATGAAATATCTCTCATTTTATCAAGGAATACTGTTTATAGCACAATTCACTCTTTCTAATAACACATACCATACATTGGCAAATAGGGCCAGACTGGCTGTATTTCTAAATACTGACAAGTTTTATCATGATTGTTATTTGGTAAAAAACCATGAAGGATGAACTAAGCTGAATAACTAAGAAAGAATAGATGAGAAACTGAAGAATGGGGGTATAGAAGAAAGAATATAGATGGAAATTAGCTAGATAAATGATATAGGAGAGATATAGGATAGCTAGGGATAAAAGTAATAACAATGGAAGATAGGATATCTAGATGATAGGTGGTAAGTGGATGGAGATAGATACAGGATAGGTGATAGAAAGGTGGAAAATAGATACAGGATAATTAAAGGTAAATGACACATGGATGGTAGAGAGATGCAGGGAAGCTAGGGGATAGGTGGTTGATAGATGAGAAACAGACACCGGGTAGCTAGGAAATAGATGAAGGATAGATAAATGGAAGACAGTTACAGGAAATCTAGATAATTGATGATAGATAGATCACAGAGATCTAGGGCAGCTAGATGATAAGTGATACATGGATGGTAGAGAACACAGGATAGCTAGATGACAGTTGATACATAGATAGCAGACAGTTACAGGAAATCTAGATGATTGATGATAGATAGATCACAGAGATCTAGGGTAGCTAGATGATAAATGATACATGGATGGTATAGAACACAGGATAGCTAAAGGATAGCTGGTAAATAGATGGAAGACAGGCACAAGATAGCCATAGGATTAATGATAGATAGATCACAGAGATGTAGGATAGCTAGGTGATAAATGATATATATGTATAAGTATATGACACAGGATACTTAGAGGATAGATGGTGAATAGATAGAAGACAGGCACAGGATAGCCAGAAGATAGAAGATCAACAGATTGAAGGCAAACAGAATAGATATAAGATAAAGAATAGATAGATGGAAGATAGACAACATATAGACAAAGGAAAGATGACTAAAAAGATGGAAGATAGGCATATGATAGCTAGAAGTTAGATGAAAGGTAGAAGAGAAGTATAGGGTAGTTAAAGAATAATGATATATGGATGATCAACAGACACAGACTAACTAGAGGCTAGAAAACATATATGGAAAATATCCAAATAATAAATAAAGGAAAGATGATAAAAAGATGAATGATAGGAAAAGGAGACCAAAGAGGTAGAGGATAGCTAGATGGAAGTGGAGACACAGGGTAGCTAGAGGATAAAAGATAGATGGAACAAAGACAAAGGATTGGTAAAGGAACGATGATAATTAGAAGGAAGATAGATACAGGATAGCTAGAAGTTGGATGACAGATAGACACAAAAGTGGTATGTAAGGATAGATGATAGATGGAACAGAAATATAGGGTATGATAATAGGTGGTAGATATATGATAGCTAGAGGATTGATGATAGATAGATGGACAGTAAATACAGGTTAGCTGAAGGATAAAAAATAGATAGATGGAAGACATAAATAGTTGAGTTTTTGGATAGATAGATGGAATAGATCGATAGATAGATAGATAGATAGATAGATAGATAGATAGATAGATAGATAGATAGATAGATAGATAGATAGATTCAAATAGCTAGAAGATGATATATGTTAGACAAAGGATAGTTAGAGGATATATTTTATTTGGATGGAAGATAAAGAATAGAGCTACAAGGTAGATTAGATATAGATGGAATATAGCCACAGGAAGGCTATAAATAAATGGAAGATAGACACTACTAGATAGGTGACATGTAGATGCAAGATAGACACAGGATAGATAGAATATAGATGATACATAGATGATAATGGAGGTAAGAAAGGCACAGGATGAATAGAGAGATGACGGATAGGTGTTTCATACAGGATAGCTAGAGAATAGGTGAGAAAATGATAGAAGAGAGATACAGGGAGCTGAAGTATAAAGGATAGAAGACAAAGGATAGCTAGAGTAAAGATTTAGATAGATGGAAGATCAAGAAATAATAGATGATAGATGGATGGTAGAAAAGTTTCTCTAGAGGGAACATGATAGATGTATAGAACATATTCACAATATAAATAGAGGATAGATGATAGATGGATGGTAGACAAGGTTCTCTAGAGGGAACATGATAGATGTATAGAATATATACACAATATAAATACAGAATAGATGATAGAAGGATGGTAGACAAGGTTCTCTAGAGGGAACATGATAGATGTATAGAATATATACACAATATAAATAGTGGATACATGATAGATGGAAGATGGTTCCAGCATGTCTGAAGGGTAGATCATAGGAAGATGAAAGATAGACACTGTATTGCTAAAGTATATTTATATGACAGATAGATGCAAGATAGCTAGAAAATAGTGATAGGTCGATAGTAAATTAACACAGAATGAGATAGATGATGTATAGAAGAAATGGCAGATGGTAGATGGATGAGAGACATAGGAAAGCGAGATGATAGATAACAGAGAGAAGATAGAAAAAGAATAGCTAGAAGATAGATGAGTGGAAAGTAGACTTGTGATTTCTAGAGTATAGATTATTGATTAATGGAAGGTATAGACAGGGTGATTAGAGGATATACTACAGAAAGTTGGAATATATAGTGTATCTGGATGTGAGATGATAAATAAACGGAAGATAAATGCACTATACCTATAGCATAGATGAGAGATAGGTGAAAATAATAACAGGAAAATAGGCACAGGGAGAGCCCGGGGATAAATAATACGTGGAAAATACAGGATACCTAGAGGATAAACAGTAGTATAGTAAAGTCAGGATAGCTAAAGAATTGATGATAGATGGAAGATAGATACAGGGTAGTGATACGAAAAAGAGTAGTAGTAGACAGATAGGACATCTACAGGATAGATAATGAAATAGCTAGAAGGTAGATAAATGATAGATGGAAGACAGACATAGGAAAGATAGGAGATAGATGCTAGTTGGATAGAAGGAAGACACCAGATTATTAGAAAATAGACAATAGATATATTGAAGACAGCATATCTAGCATGCCCCCCTGCGACTCGTCCTCAGCCTCTGCCTTTGTGGCCTCCCTGGTCTCAGCCTCAGCAGCAGTGGTAGCCGGGGCAGCCATTCATTGTGGGCCAGGCCGCCCCAGCCGAGCGCCAAGTGGGAATTTCTTAGTTATTAATACAAACGAGCATTAGAGCTCTTAGCCCAAGACTGGGAACACCTTTGACTCACCTAAAGACTTGATTGCTCTATGTAACTTTTCTGGTGTCCAGACAGTTGTTTCTTCTGTATGATACTTTGCAAGTCTCTACCCTTATACACCCTTTATTCCTTATACACCCTTTAATCCCTTTCCTGATGCTTCTCTTCTTCTGCCCTTCTTTCTGCCCTAGCCACTCTCGAACTGTTTAGTTACTTTCCTTCTATAGCTGTGTAGACAACTGCCTTGATGAACTCACAGTTCATTCTTTTGATACCTCAACTGCCACTGCTGCTTTGCTGCATAGTCTTTCACTTTCCTGCCTCTGAGTATTTATTCCTTGGATAAAATCTTATCTCATATTATGAAGAAAACCCAAGAAAACGTCTCTTGAGAAGGATGGAGAAATAGTTCTATGTCTCTACCAAAGGACCCAGGTTTGGTTCCCAGTAACCAGATACAGCTCTCAACTATTTGTAACTGCAGTTCTAGGAGATTCAACACATTCTTCTGACCTCTACATGTACCAGACTCTACATGTACCAGACATGCACATGGTGCACAGGGAAAAAATTACAAAAAATATTAATATGTTCAGACATAGATATATTTAAAAGATCACTTAAGAGAAACCTTTCATTTGGCCTGGTGCTACAGTCCAGAAAAGGCAGTGCCTGATGAATGTCTCCCTTGCTACTCATTGAACCAAACTGCTTTCTTTCGTAAAACCAGTCATGCTCATCGAGGCTTATATTTTAGACCAATCACAGCCTTGCCACTTACCACCAATCACATTCATAATGATCATGTTTTTGTACAAATCATGACAGTGACACATAGGACCAATCATAGTCACTGAAGTTTATATTTTAGACCAATCATGGCCTTGCTCTTAACAGAAATCAGAGTCATTTAAACTTGTGTTTTGACCAATCACAGCCTTGTCTCTTAGGACCAATCACAGTCAGCATGTATTATGTTCTCAGCCAATCGCATAGGCAGTGTGTATTCTATTGTTGCCAGGATACGGTAAACATAAGAGCACTTGACTTCAAGTGGCTTGTAAGGTAAGGTGAAGGAGGTTGGTGCTGTGCTGTAAGGGCAAAAATCTTGGGTTGTTTTCGGTTTAATCTTGTACCAGTCATTGAGACAGTGATGGTGAACTCACCAAATGTAAACTGCGAATTTGATAATTTACTATTTCAGTAATATCAGTGTTTAGTTTAGTCTAAAGTTGTATAGTCAAGTGTATACCTATCTGTGGTCTTTAAGCTTAGTTTTCTAACTTGATCTTTATGAAATATCTCTCATTTTATCAAGGAATACTGTTTATAGCACAATTCACTCTTTCTAATAACACATACCATACATTGGCAAATAGGGCCAGACTGGCTGTATTTCTAAATACTGACAAGTTTTATCATGATTGTTATTTGGTAAAAAACCATGAAGGATGAACTAAGCTGAATAACTAAGAAAGAATAGATGAGAAACTGAAGAATGGGGGTATAGAAGAAAGAATATAGATGGAAATTAGCTAGATAAATGATATAGGAGAGATATAGGATAGCTAGGGATAAAAGTAATAACAATGGAAGATAGGATATCTAGATGATAGGTGGTAAGTGGATGGAGATAGATACAGGATAGGTGATAGAAAGGTGGAAAATAGATACAGGATAATTAAAGGTAAATGACACATGGATGGTAGAGAGATGCAGGGAAGCTAGGGGATAGGTGGTTGATAGATGAGAAACAGACACCGGGTAGCTAGGAAATAGATGAAGGATAGATAAATGGAAGACAGTTACAGGAAATCTAGATAATTGATGATAGATAGATCACAGAGATCTAGGGCAGCTAGATGATAAGTGATACATGGATGGTAGAGAACACAGGATAGCTAGATGACAGTTGATACATAGATAGCAGACAGTTACAGGAAATCTAGATGATTGATGATAGATAGATCACAGAGATCTAGGGTAGCTAGATGATAAATGATACATGGATGGTATAGAACACAGGATAGCTAAAGGATAGCTGGTAAATAGATGGAAGACAGGCACAAGATAGCCATAGGATTAATGATAGATAGATCACAGAGATGTAGGATAGCTAGGTGATAAATGATATATATGTATAAGTATATGACACAGGATACTTAGAGGATAGATGGTGAATAGATAGAAGACAGGCACAGGATAGCCAGAAGATAGAAGATCAACAGATTGAAGGCAAACAGAATAGATATAAGATAAAGAATAGATAGATGGAAGATAGACAACATATAGACAAAGGAAAGATGACTAAAAAGATGGAAGATAGGCATATGATAGCTAGAAGTTAGATGAAAGGTAGAAGAGAAGTATAGGGTAGTTAAAGAATAATGATATATGGATGATCAACAGACACAGACTAACTAGAGGCTAGAAAACATATATGGAAAATATCCAAATAATAAATAAAGGAAAGATGATAAAAAGATGAATGATAGGAAAAGGAGACCAAAGAGGTAGAGGATAGCTAGATGGAAGTGGAGACACAGGGTAGCTAGAGGATAAAAGATAGATGGAACAAAGACAAAGGATTGGTAAAGGAACGATGATAATTAGAAGGAAGATAGATACAGGATAGCTAGAAGTTGGATGACAGATAGACACAAAAGTGGTATGTAAGGATAGATGATAGATGGAACAGAAATATAGGGTATGATAATAGGTGGTAGATATATGATAGCTAGAGGATTGATGATAGATAGATGGACAGTAAATACAGGTTAGCTGAAGGATAAAAAATAGATAGATGGAAGACATAAATAGTTGAGTTTTTGGATAGATAGATGGAATAGATCGATAGATAGATAGATAGATAGATAGATAGATAGATAGATAGATAGATAGATAGATAGATAGATTCAAATAGCTAGAAGATGATATATGTTAGACAAAGGATAGTTAGAGGATATATTTTATTTGGATGGAAGATAAAGAATAGAGCTACAAGGTAGATTAGATATAGATGGAATATAGCCACAGGAAGGCTATAAATAAATGGAAGATAGACACTACTAGATAGGTGACATGTAGATGCAAGATAGACACAGGATAGATAGAATATAGATGATACATAGATGATAATGGAGGTAAGAAAGGCACAGGATGAATAGAGAGATGACGGATAGGTGTTTCATACAGGATAGCTAGAGAATAGGTGAGAAAATGATAGAAGAGAGATACAGGGGAGCTGAAGTATAAAGGATAGAAGACAAAGGATAGCTAGAGTAAAGATTTAGATAGATGGAAGATCAAGAAATAATAGATGATAGATGGATGGTAGAAAAGTTTCTCTAGAGGGA
>CADCXT010006905.1:0-12760 GCA_902806775.1 Microtus agrestis | reverse complement strand
AACAACGCCCTTAGCTACCTGCACGGTGCAGGCAGGCCACTGAGGACAAAGGAATTCGCGCCCGCCCGGCTGCCCTCTGGATACTGCCCCAGCGCCCAAACAGGCTGAGCTGGGTGATGTTATTGCCCAGAGATGGCAGGGAGAGAGAAGTGGGGGAGGGTTCTGGGTACCCGCTGGGTTAGGTATGAAGAGAGAGGCGGTATGCAGGAGTATAGGGCCTGCAGGGAACAGTTCCCTGGCCCGCTTCGGCCGCGGGTCAGAGAGGCACTCACCCCGAGAAGGTTCTTCTGGTGCCGAGATCAGCACTCCTTGCTGGTTGGGTAGCTTGTAAACAACGCCCTTAGCTACCTGCACGGTGCAGGCAGGCCACTGAGGACAAAGGAATTCGCGCCCGCCCGGCTGCCCTCTGGATACTGCCCCAGCGCCCAAACGGGCTGAGCTGGGTGATGTTATTTCCTGAGTTACTTTTCTATTGTGCTGATAAAACACCACCTCACATCTCCATACACAATTATGAGGCACAAAGAGAACTGACTGGGATGGATGTGAACTTTTGAAACCTCAAGGCTCACCCCCACTGAAACACCTTCTCCAACAAGGCCACAACTTGTAATCCTTTGTAAAAACTTCCACCAACTGCTGACCAATCATTCACTATGAGCCTATGGAGACCATGCTCATTCAAAGCATCACATGCACTGAATGCTATAAATGGTGTGTGTGTGTGTGTGTGTGTGTGTGTGTTAGAGATTCCAGAGTCTTCTAAATTTCTTGGTAAAATGCCAACAATTCACTGGGCGGTGGTGGCACATGCCTTTAATCCCAGGACTCAGGAGGCAGAGACAGGCAGATCTCTGTGATCTAGAGACTGAGTAAGCTCCAGGACAGCCAGGCCAGAACTACACAGAGAAATCCTGTCTCAAAAAAAAAAGAGAGAGTTGAATATTCTAGAAGGGCATTCAGTTACCTAAGAATCAACTTGATCCTACATTGATGGGCGTTTTAGACCTTATCACAATTTTAACAAGATATTTTTAATGCCTGTTTCTTGCAAACAATAGAACTTTCTGTAAGAAAATTTAAATAGCTAAGTAGCTTAGCATAATTATATATATAATATATGTACTACATAATAGTAAACTAACAGAGTAGAAACTAAATTTTTTAAATTTTTAAATGTTGACACCAGAGTGGTTCATCAATTCAAAATGGCAAACAATTTTTCAAAAACATAGGGGCATTGGCTTAGGGGTTAAGAGCAGTGTTTGCTCTTTTTTTTTTCAGTGCTTCCTCTTTCTTCCACTTGTTCTTATTTATTTATTTATTTATTAAAAATTTCCACCTCCTCCCATTTCCCTTCCACTCCCCCTACTCCTTCTCCCCTCCCTCTCCAGGCATAAGAACAGTCAGGGTTTCCTGCCCTGTGGAAAGTCCAAGGTCCTCCCCCCTCCATCCAGGTCTAGGAAGGTTAGCATCCAAACAGACTAGTCTCCCACAAGGCCAGTCCATGCAGTAGGATCAAAACTCAGTGCCATTGTCCTTGGCTTCTTATCAGCCCTCCTTGTCCGCCATGTTCAGAGAATCCGGTTTCATCCCCTGCTTTTTCAATCCCAGTCCAGCTGGCCTTGGTGAGCTCCCATTAGATCAGCCCCACTTTCTCAGTGGGTGGGTGCACCCCTCGCGGTCCTGACTTCCTTGCTCATGTTCTCCCTCCTTCTGCTCCTCATTTGGACCTTGGGAGCTCAATCCAGTGCTCCATTGTGGGTCTCTGTCTGTATCTCCATCCATCGCCAAAGTGTTTGCTCTTGTAGCAGACCCCAGGCAAATCACAGAACCTGTACATCGGCTCACAACCATCTGTAAGTCTAGGTCCAGGGCATTGGACAACCTTTTCTGAACTCCAAGGGCAATAGCTATACATGTGGTACACATACATGCAGGCAAAAGCAGTTATATACATAAATAAAATAAGTCAAAAAAGAAAAAAGTTAAGAAATTAATTCTGCAATGGAAAGGGCATGGCATATTTGAAACAATACTGAAAAAGAAAAACCTACACTGAACAAAACTAGGTTGGTGGTCTAGTACTCCCTGATCTCAAGTGATGCAGTAATTAAGGTAGTATGGTACTTTCATAAGGATTAATAAGTATATTCATATAAAAATATAGATAAAGACACATGTTATGCAATAAAATGACCTGAATAAAGATTCCAAATAAATCCAGTAGGGAAAGTAAAGGCTCTTAGCTAAAGGTTGTTTGGTGTTTTGGCTGTGAGCCTAGCCTTAAACTGCTAAGCCATCTCTTTGGCCCTCCATGATGGTATGTATTCATCCATAAGTGGATATTAGCTATAAAATAAAGGATAACTACGCTGCAACCCAGAGAGAATAGGTAACAAGGAAGGTTCATGGGGGAAGCCCAGATCTCCCAGGGAAGGGGAAATAGAAGAGATTTTTTCAGTGTACTGAGGGTTTGTGGGGACGGGAACATGAGCAATTAGGTTGGGGGTGGAATGGGAGGGTAATGGAAGAGACTACTAGAAGGGGGGGGCATTCCTAGGTCAGGTAAAAACTTAGGGCAAGGGAATCTCCCAGGAATCTACAAGGATGACCCCTGCTGAGACTCCTAGAAATAGTGGATACATAGCATGAACTGGCCATCTCACCAGATTGGCCTAGCCCAGTTGTCATCAGAGAGGCTTCATCCAGCAACTGATGGAAAGAGATGCAGAGATCACAGCCGAACATTAAGCGGAGTTTGGGAAATCCCACATAAGAGCGGGAGAAAGGATTGTAGGAGCCAGAGTGGTAAGGACACCACGGAAAGCTCTCACAAATCAGCTAACTGGGGCTCATAAGAGCTCACAGAGATCGAATCAACAGCCAGGGAGCCTGCATGGAACTGACCTAGGTACTCTGCATATGTGTTACAGTTATGTGGCTTGGTTCTGTTGTAGGGCTCCTGATAGTGGGAGCAGAGGCTATCTCTGACCCTTTTACTAGCTTTTGGGAACCTGTTCCTCATACTGGGTCACCTTGCTCATGAGGAGGTGCTTAGTCTTATTGTAACTTGATACGCCATGTTTGTTGATACTCCATAGGAGAACTGCCCTTTCCTAGACAGAAACAAAGGAGGCAGATGTGGATTGGGGGGTGGGAACAAAGGGAAGGTGGGGGAAGGACTGAGAGGAGAGGAGGGAGGGAAACTGTAGCCAGGATGTAAAATAAATAAATAAAATTATAAAAAAGTACAAAGACAATACCTTCAAATGAAGATAATTGATAGATTTAATTTAAGCAAAATTTAAAACTTTATTCATCAAGGAAGACCCTTAGAAAAATAAGCAAAAAGCTACAGATTTAAAATTGGTATATTGGACAGCCTGAAACCTGACATAAATAACTCCTGTAAATTAATAGGAAGAAGTATAACCCAAATTTTAAAAATGAGGAAGACTTTGAAGTGGTAATTTCACAAAGTAATACATACTGATGGCCAGTTAGCACATGAAAAGGTGACCAATGTCATTAACCATCGAAGTAAACACATTAAAATCACATGGCTAACACTAGGACTGGTTTTTTTTAATAATTGATATTAAAACATAGATTGACGTAAATCTGGAACAACTGACTTTCACATATGCTGCTGTTCTATGTCTAAAATAGCTTTTAAGTGTTTTTAAATAATGCACAAAACAAATCTCACTCTGACCCAGAAATTCCACTCTTTACCATTTACTCAAGATAAAGACATATGTCTACAAAAAAAAGCTATGTAAAATGTCCTTAGTTACTTTGTTAATTATACCTGAAACCTGACAGCAAAATCATGTCCAACAACAGATGACTGGATTTAAAAGCAAGTATTGAATGAAGTGCTAAAAATTTTATTACCAGTAAAATATTTCTGTAGTTACCTTTATATTTATGAATATATAATAATATTGACTCCTGTCAAATTAATTGAAAATTATCCAGCAATCATCAACATCTTTTGGATTCATTTTGGTATTTATTATTTCAGTGCTAGTACTCTAAATTTAAGCTTGAATTATAGCTCATAAAGCAATGTGTTTATTTTGTTAACTGTTAAACTGGGCTTTTTATTCTAGGAACCCCGGGGCTTCCTGGACCAAAAGGTATGAGTGGTCCTCCTGGTAACCCTGGCCTCCCAGGAGAGCCTGGTCCTGTAGGTAAGCATGAAAAATGTCATCCTTTAAGACTATGGTTTTTCATAGTCAGTGTGAGGAGGTCAAATCTTGTTCTACTGTGAGCATTTCCAAGAAAAAGAAATGTGGTGCTCATCTGCTTGTCATTGCATAACTGAATAAATAACTTCTCATTTAAAAATCGCCAAATTGAGCTGGGTGGTGGTGGCGCACACCTTTAATCCCAGCACTCAGGAAGCAGAGGCAGACAGATCTCTGTGGATTCGAGGCCAGTCAGGTCTACAAGAGCTAGTTCTAGGACAGGAACTACCAAAGCTACACACAAAAAAAAACTTGCCTCAAAAAACAAAACTATATTTATAAAGTAGGCATTGTTGTTTAGATGCACATTTTCCAAGGAGAATAATTCTCTCTAGAAGGGTAAGTTCTAGTAATATTTTTGCTTAATAACTTTTAAAGTAAATCCCTTGTCTTCTCTATGCCTATGAAGCACATATTTTCTTTTGAATATTCTGATGTAATAATAAAATCATAAAAATGTTTTAGACAATGAGTTATTAGATTATTTCTTATGGTCATTATTTCCTTTCTTTTTTTTGAATCTGGAAAATTTTATGATTTCTGCCAGACAGTCATAATGCATGCCTTTAATCTCGGAATTTAAGAGACAGAGTAAGATAGATTTCTGTGAGTTCGAGGCCAACGTGGTCTACAGAGGTAGTTCCACGACAGCTAGGGCTACACAGAGAAACCTTGTCCTGAAAAAAAAATAAGATTTCATGATTTCAAGGGGTAATTCAGAAGCACTTTAATATTTTGTTTTTTTTCTTGATTATGTGAGTGTGCATTGTGAACATATGTGCTCAGGTACAGATGTCACGCCGCTGGAGCTAGAATTACAGGTGGTTGTGAGGCACTTGGCTTGGATGTTAGGACTAAAACTCAAGTCCTGTGGAAGAACAGCAAGCTCCCTTAACAGCTGAGCCATCTCTCCAGCCCACTTTATTACTTTTTGTTTGTTTTTTTTCCTTTGTTTTTTTTCCAGACAGGTTTTCTCCATGTAGCCCTTACTGTCATAGAACTCACTTTGTAGACCAAGCTGACCCCAAACTCATAGAGATCCTCCTGCCTCTCTCTCCCCAGTACTGGGATTAAAGGTGTGCATGCACCACTTCACCTGGCTCTACTTTGTTAGTTTTAGAGGGAATTGTTTGGCACTTTAATATGAAGATGGGGAAGGATGTGGAAGGAAGTTAAAAGGGTCAGTATAATCTGTTGTGCTATTGTTTAGGTGGTGGAGGGCGTCCTGGGCCACCAGGACCTCCTGGTGAAAAAGGCAAGCCAGGTCAAGATGGCATTCCTGGACCAGCAGGACAGAAGGGAGAACCAGGTATTATAGCTTTTCATATTTTTCTAATTTTATAATTTTCTCCTGGTCTGCTCTGATTAGTCCTTTCATAGCTATAGGAAAACTTTGTCTTCCTTATTATCTTCTAAGGTATCACACATTTCCCACTTCCAAATTAGCTTCTTCCTTGGCATCCTGAAGATACTAGGTCATGTTTGTTGAACAGGTTGCTTTTCCCTAAGGGAAAAAAAAGGTTTTAAATATTGTCCATTTGCTTTTCTAGCAAGAACTGACCCAGAAATTTTTAAATTTCTCTTTCTTTGTTCAATCTGTACTTTATTTATGTATTTCGATTTAAGTATACAAAGTATGTCTGTCAGTCACAAGAAGCAGAGTATGCGTGTATATGGTTTTCATTTTTTCAAAACGCCTGGGGATTGACTTCAGGTCATCAGTCTTGGTAGCAAGTGCCTTTACCTCCTGAGCCATCTTGCCAGCTCTGTAGTTTTTCCTTTATAGTACAACTGGCAAATATCAAGTGATGATATAGAGTGTTAACTTAAAGAATAAGCCTATACCCATGTCCAAAAATGTTCGTCTGTTTTTTTCTATATGTCTGAGTGATTTGCCTGCATATATGTATATGTGCCATGTTGTAGAAGGAGCTGCGGGCTGCGTTCCTGCCACCCATCTCCTGGCCGCCTGGCTAGCTTATGCCCTGAAATAACAACACACAAACTGTATTCTTTCAAACACTGCCTGGCCCATTATATCTAGCCTCTTCTTGGCTAACTCTCATATCTTGCATAACCCATATTTAGTAATCTGTGTAGCACCACGAAGTGGTGTCTTACCAGGAAGATTCTAGAGTACGTCCATCTTGGGCTGGAGCTTCATCGCGTCTGACCTAGAGAGAAAAGGCATGGCATCTGCCTCACTTCCTTCCAGCATTCTGTTCTGTATACTCCACCCAACTAAGGGCTGGCCTATCAAATGGGCCAAGGCAGTTTCTTTATTAACCAATGGCCTCCCTCTATCACCATGTGCATGCCTTTCTGTCCTTAGAGGACAGAAGAAGGTGCTAAATCCCCTAGGAGTTACAGATGGTTGTGAACTGCTGTTGTGTGGATTGGGAGAACCAAATTCAGTTTCTCTTCAAGAGCAACAAGTTCTCTTAACTGCTGAGCTGAAACTCCATAGTTTTCTTACGTTAGAATTGTTCTATGTTAGAAGTCCGTCTTCAGGGGCTAGGCATGTAACTCAGTGGTAAAGCCCCTAGGTTCTGTCTGTAGCACAAGAAAAGAAGGGGTGGGAAGGACAGAAGAAAAGGAAGGGAGTGAGAGAAAAGGGATCAGGAGAGAGGAAATTTTAAAAAATTAATTTTCAGCATGTTTGATATACATAACACATATTAGAAACCTCAACAATCAATTACCTAATTGAAATTATTTCTATTTTGTACCCTAACAGGTCCACCAGGCTTTGGAATCCCAGGACCTCCTGGACTCCCAGGACTTTCTGGTAAACCTTAACAAAACAAGTAATATCTACCTGTAAAATGAAAATATTCCCCAGTCCATTTATTTTTCTATCTCTACCATTTACTATTATAAAATGCATCTGAATATTCAAAAAACCTAAAGCTCAATTTACCTTTATAAAATTTCTCAATGCTACTTAATATGAAGTGTTGTGTTAACAAAAATAACATCCTTATGGAAAATTCAATAAGTAGCCTTTCATTCCTGTCATAAATGCTGAGGATGTAATAAAAAAAGATGAATATTGTAGGAAATTTAGAAGCTTTCATTTATTCAGAAACCCACTTTTTTCTCTCTGTAAAAACAGTATTGGAGTAACATATAAGACATTTCCATAGAAATATGTATCAATAATAGAAATGTTTCTTGAAGACTCATCTAAGAGCTAAGCATGGTGGCCTATATCTGAGGCTGAGGCAAGAGGATAGTACATTGTATTCCACCCTTAAATATCTAGATTGCCAGTCAGCCTGAGCTGCCATTATTTCTACATGGCAAGAACTGAGGTGGGGGAGGGAATATGTATGTTTGGATACATGTCTGTCTTCTTTCTCCAAATGTAATCTTAAAATAAGCACTAAATAGTTAACATAAATTTGAATAATTGCAGATTTGTATGTTGATATTCATAAAAGCTTTTCTCACACTAAAATTATATCTCCTAGAAAGTTTAGTATTCTTTTCATGAAAAGTGCTGCTTTAATTTGCTACTGTTTTATGGCTCTTAAGTATTTGTGTTTTATAATAAATGTCAAGAGCAGATTGTCTAGATTGTGATTATAAGCCTTTAATATCATGGTCTGAATATAATAGCAGCCATTGAATTTCATTACTCTCAAAATTAGACCCAAAGTGTTAAACAGTTTTTGTATCCATCTTGAACCAATTCTTGAAGATACTTAATGCTTTTTATATCTTGTCTGTCTTATTTTGCTCATAACTAACGGTCATGTGATCATTGTTCTATGTCCTACTACAAAGGATACCTTTTAGGATGCTGTCATTATTTCTGCATTGCTAATAAGTACTTCTGGTGACAGATACATGGTTTTAATATAGAGAATATATTTTGCATGTGTTTGAAATTAGTGAATTTCATTAGCTTATCAAATATATGACTTAAAGACCTTCTTATAATTCAGCATTTAATATTGTTTACTATATCATTAATTTTATTTCTACAGGTCAAAAGGGTGATGGAGGATTACCTGGCATTCCAGGAAATCCTGGTCTTCCAGGTTCAAAGGGTGAACCAGGCTTTCAGGGATTCCCTGGTATGCCAGGTCCCCCAGGTCCTCCTGGTTCTCCTGGTCTGGCTTTGGAAGGTCCAAAAGGAATCCCTGGGCCTCAAGGCCCTCCTGGGAGACCAGGTATGATCATGTGTGGTACAGAAAATGGTCTGTTTACCAGTTTGTGTAGTTCATTTTGCTGCCAGGTTATTCTGTTTTTAGGGTTTTAGAATTTGTCACATGGGAACTCCTTATAAGAAAAGAGCTTGGTTCATACCTAGCTCATTCTACTATACAAGTTCTTTTCAGTAATGCATATATTATTTACTCAAAATTCCAGTATAACAAAACAACTTGAATGAAAAAAAGCAAAAATGCTGGTTATGTTAGTATTGTTATTAATGATAAAAGTATACAAATAACCTGGCATCAAAATGCAATCTGCATTTCGTAATGTAAGCTTCTCAGCATGTCGTCACAGAAATCATTCTAGTGATCACCAAATACATGCTTGTGTTCCATACCAGAAGCTGTTGCTATGGTTCTGTCACATGATCAGCGGATATCACGAGGCACAATAGAAAACTTGATCTCTAAGAACTGGGCAATCAAATTTATCTTCAGCTTCACAGCATGATCAGTTTGATAATCTCTTCATACCTCATTCTGTACCTCACCTTTCCTCTGCCCACTCTTTAATCGATCCATCTTGCATCCACAGTTCACAGTTTCATTTCGTGTCTGTGCTATGTCCTTCCATTCTACTAATTGGGAAATGTTCATTTTCACCCCAGGTTAACGCTGCTGAGCCCAATTGCTGGTGATAGGTTATTAAGAGATTTAAGGGGCTTTTATATTCACTTTTTTCTAGTAGCTGAGAATTTGGCCGTCTTTTTTTTTAAAGAAGAGAAATTTGAGATAGAAAGAAATCAAGCAATTGTCCTTTTGATGTTTGAAAGTTCTTAATTCTTTTTTAAAGTGTACCTTAAAACGAAAAATTATATTTAAATTACAATAAAATTGTGAGTTAGTTGGACTTGATTTTACTGACATGTGCCCCAAAAACATGAATTAAACATTATGTACTGGATTCAGAGCACCGTTTTCAAAGTCAGATTTAATGTGAGTTGGCTTGACTGTTCCTAGACGGTGTTGCTTTTCCTTTGCTTACTACTAAAGAAAGCCAGCAAAAAATTCTCAGCCACATTAACTGTCTTGCATGCAATATAACTGAAGCCAGTATCTTGCTTTGTTTGCATGTCATAATTCAAATAAAGCAAATATTGTCCTTTTCCATTCTAATTAGCACTGTGGTAATTTGTTACTAGGAATGGAGCTCTCTGATGGACATTCCTTTAAAATAATAACAGAAAAAGCAGTCGTCAGAAACATGCTTTTGCAATAACTATTTTAAAAGAACAATCAAAGTTTTTAGAAGAATGCATATCTAATGAGTGATTGCTTGATTTATTTATGAACTACAGATCCAAAATAAATTTTTAAACCAGTTTCTCTAAGAATTGAATGTTGAGCCTACCTTGTAATAATGAACATCATTTTTGAACTTTTAAACTATAGTGTGTGTGTACAATGTACAATTTTCACTTTAGCATTAATATTAAATGGAGATAATTTGGTTTATATGAGATGCATGAATATGGACTTTCAGAGTGTTCTATTATTAAATTCGACTTTAACTTGAAAGTATTTAGTATAATGCTTTAGTTTCTTGATGTTTCTAACAGTTTTGATATTTTCCTTTTCGTAAATGATGACATTGGGCCTTGGTGAACTTCCGTCTCTACCCAGGTCCTCCAGGTTAGCTCCTTAACTCCAAAGTAGTAACTGCATGGATTGGGAAATTTTACCTATGTATTTTTGTACATATATTATGCATGTGTATATATACATGTATGTCCCTGTTTGTATTTATACCTAATGTTTTTACGTTTTTAAATAGATTTTAAGAACATATGCCAATTCAATTTTTAAATGGTGGCTTGGACCTAAGTTGTGAGGAAATTGTGGATACTAAGTATTTCTCTCAGAATGGCTCCACATTATGTAGTTAGGAAAATGAGCTAAATTAAATGCCTCAAAATTCATACATCTGGGCCATTTTAATTGAAATTTTATAGTACTCAATTTTGTCAAAAATGCTTTTCTTTTTGTAGACTATATTTTTTATTGTTTCCTTATAAACTTTTAATGCAATGAAGCTAAACTTATTCAAAAAGGCATTTAAAAAATAATATGGATTATCCTATCGTGCAGATAATATAATCCTTGATTGCCTAAACACACACACACACACACACACACACACACACACACACACACACACTTTTATAAGGTTTCGAACATCTTCACATTTTGACTTGTCACATATTTCTAAATATTTGTTTTTATTTTGACTTATGAACACATTTGTGTATTCATGTGTGGGAATGTGCACACACATGTCGTTTTCTTATTTTTAGGAAGGAAGTGAAGTGGAGATAAAGTTCAGGTACCCACTAAGGCCAGAGGCATATAACTCCCCTGGAGCTGAAGTTGTGAGCTGCCTAATATGGGTACTGAGAACTGAACTTGAGTCCTCTGCAATGTGTGCTCTTAATCGCTGAGCCATCTTTTCAATCCCTTGTCACATATTTTAAATTGCACTGCTGTGAAGAAGTGGTACGCATAAATAAAAAACCTCAATGCCACCAGCACAGAATAAAGGCTCACAATAATATACATGTTCATCACTCAATACACAAACAAATTCGTCAAAGATAGCTGGACATTGTGGTGCATGCCTTTAATCCCAGCACTTGGAAGGCAGATACAGGTAGATCTCTGTGAGTTCAAGGCCAGCCTAGTCTACAATGTGAGTTCCAGGACAGCCAGAGCTACACAGAGAAACTCGGTCTCAATCAAACAGACAAAAAACAAACCCAAAAGCAAGCAAACAAAAATACAGTAAAGAAAAATTACCAAAAGCCACCCAATGGGGAAAAAAACCTGTGGATTTCTAATTTTTTTAATGTGTACCTACTCTGGAATGAAAAATTAACCCTGGATATTTCAATGTATTTATTATTTTTTAAATTAAACCGGCATTTTGTCATTTTTAGAAAGGAAGTAAAGTGGAGATAAGGTATCATCCTGAAGTCTAGCTTTTGAGAATGGGGAGTCCTTTTTTTTTTCAAATGAACTAAAAACTCAGTTTGTGGGGGAAGCCATGAATCTCTATGTAAATTTGATTATTCCCATACCAACCCATGCATACGTACGTTTGTTCATACATAGACACACATGCACAAAATATTTTATGTAAAAGAATTTATTTACTAGAAATGTTTTATTGTTTTTATTGAGCTATATATTTTTCTCCACTCCCCTTTCTTTCTCTCCCCTCCCCTTCTACCCTCTCCCATGATGCCCACACTCCCAATTTACTCAGGAGATCTTGTCATTTTCTACTTACAATGTAGATTAGATCTACATATGTCTCTCTTAGGGTCCTCATTGTTGTCCTGATTCTCTGGGATTGTAAATTGTAGGATGTTTTTACTTTGCTTTATATCTAAAAGCCATTTATGAGTGAGTACATATGATTTTGTCTTTCTGGGTCTGGGTTACCTTACTCAATATGATGTTTTTTAGATCCATCCATTTGCCCACAAATTTCAAGATGTTGTTATTTTTTTCTATTGTGTAGTACTCCATTGCATAAATGTACCACGTTTTCCTAATCCATTCTTCGGTGGAGGGGCGTTTAGGTTGTTTCCAGGTTTGGGCTATTACAAACAATGCTGCTATGAACGTAGTTGAGCACATGTCTTTGTGGCACAATTGAGCATCCTTTGGATATATACCCAAAAGTGGTATTGCTGGGTCTTGAGGTAGGTTGTTTCCTAATTTTCTGAGACATCGTCATACTGATTTCCAAAGCAGTTGTACCAGCTTGCATTCCCATCAGTGGTGGAGGAATGTTCTCTTTACCCCACACCCTCTCCAGCATAAGTTTTCAGATTTTGGGCATTCTTACAGGTGTAAGATAGAATTTCAGAGTTGTTTTGATTTGCATTTCTCTGATTTCTAAGGATGTTGAACATTTCCTTAAGTGTCTTTCAACCATTTTAGATTCCTCTGTTGAAAGTTTTCTGTTTAGGTCTGTACCCCATTTTTTATCGGATTATTTGTTCTTTCGGTGACCAATTTCTTGAGTTCTTTGTATATTTTGGAGTTCAGCCCTCTGTCTGATGTGGGGTTGGTGAAGACCTTTTCTCATTCTGTGGGCTGCCATTTTGTCCTGTTTTACTAGGAATTATTTTATAGATGGAAGATGGCAAAAATATTTTTCCTTTTAGTCTTATTTAGCTTGTTGTGATTTTTGTTTGTTTAGTTTTGAACATTGCAACGAAAGCAAAGCACATGGTCAACAAGACAAAATGGGGACCTTGGGGGAGGATTGAAAGA
>CADCXT010006902.1:0-14376 GCA_902806775.1 Microtus agrestis | reverse complement strand
TGATTTCTCATTAATAAAGAAACTGCCTGGCCCATTCGATAGGTCCACCCTTAGGTGGGTGGAGAAAACAGAACAGGATTCTGGGAGAAGGAAGTGAGGAGTCGCCATTATGTTCCCATGCCAGGCAGACGCAGGTTAAGATCTTCCCTGGTAAGCCAGCTCGTGGGCCACACAGAATAATAGAAATGGGTTAGATTAATATGTAAGAGCTAGCCCATAAGAGGCTACAGATAACGGGCCAGGCAGTGTTTAAAAGAATACAGTTTCCGTGTAATTATTTCGGGGCATAAGTAAGCTAGCTGGCGGCCGCCAGCTGGGGCGGCAGGGAAGCGGCCCGCCGCTCCTACAACAGAATGGCGCCCGACGTGATGGGCTAAATCCACTTAAAAACCTGAGAGAGCTTAATTTTAAACAGAGAAAAAATGGAGTTCAACACAGATTTTTGTTGTTTGTTTGTGGAGTGCTGTAGAGAGACTTAAACGCTGAGTCCTTTTAAAGCGCGCTCCTGCCTGCACCTGGGCAGATGGCGGAATCGGGCTTGGGCAGGCGAAAGAGTATGGCGGATTCCTGCCGCGATACAGAGACTACGCAGTGCTCTGCGTATCAGATTTGGTTGTAACTTGGATGAAAAGAGTTTCTGTGCTGCACGTTCAATCTCAGAATTAAACTGCTTACTGCGGCTCCACTGTGGACTAGCTGTGTGCCTGGAACTGTGTGCAGCTCAGGCAGGAAGTACCGTAATTACTGTGATAACAGCGCACTAGCTTTAGGCTGAGCACGACTCAGGCGGTACCGTATTACCCCTACATGATGCAACTTACGTTTTTAAGAACTGCTTAACATTTTAAAAAATGCTCCTGGATAGTAAAAAAAATTACAGATTCACAATAAAACAGATTCAGACAGACCAATAAATGGATCACAATGTTGGATGAATGTACGTAGGCTTGAGAGAGAAAAAAAATATAGAGAGAGAGAATAAAGTTAATGCCTTTAAAAAAAAAGGTAAAGTCTTTAAAGAGACAGAGTACAGATAGTTATAGATTAAGAGAAATAAAGAAAAATAAGCCACGTAAAATGGAAAATTCACAGAGAGTCTGGATTATGTACATTGTGTTTTCTTTAAAATTTTTGACTGTGAAGGAGCTAACTACAGAGAGTCATTTCATTATATGGGCTGCCAAATGGAACCAGAATGGATATCATGAGGGTATGACTTCAGAATTTGGGTCTAAGGATATGATGCTTTGGAAAGGGTCTTCTTTTGTTTTTACAGAGGATGAGACCCTGTGGATTTCTTCTATCCCAATTTGGTACGATAGACCACGCCCTCCTGAAAGGTTGCTATGAACACCCTCAAAAAATTACTTCACTCAACTGCCAACTGAGATGACCCTGGCACACAGGTTAAACCCAAAAGATCTAATTAACGACGCCCCCATTCAGCAGGAAGCAGTTTGGAGAGAAAAACTGCGCCCATGTTCCCAAAATATTGTTTATAAATGTTCTTTTACATTTAAAGGGGGAAATGATATATGTATAAATAATTTGCATTGGTATGGATTTTAAGGTCAATTATGTCACATGTATATGTATTTCTGATCTTGATTAAGGTATTGTGATTATGTAATTCATTTTTAAAATGTAATGTATAATTAGGAAATATAGGTTGTTAATGGATAATCATCAATAATGGTCAAGCTTGTAGTCATGTTAGTTAGATTTTCTAGATATATAGAGATATATTTCAGTTAGATAGGCATTCTTCATATCTCTCAAAGACTGCAGAATATGGCATTTAAATATTTTAATAACTTAGGGTTTTTCATGACAATGAGACACTTCTGCTCCTGGCAGCACCAATCTACTTCGAGAGGAAGATGGGCATCGAAGAGGATCCTTATGGAGTTGGATAGCCATTTGGGCAAGAAACTGCTCTTGCCTGGACTGATGCATAAACTGGACACAAAGAACCCACAGACAGAGGACTGCTGAACTTGCCTAAAGGTGAGATGGTCTTTCGGGGTTCCTGATTCATGAAAAAGTCTACTGAGACATTCTGCAGGACAGCAAAAAGTGACTGAACTGTCTTTGAAATTTCCTGCTTCATGGAAATGTCTGCTGGATACTGTGGGCCTGAAGGCCGAAGATGGATGCCCCAACAGGATAGGATCTGATCTGAGATGAGCATAAATTCATCGAATGGCGGCCAACAGCATTTCACTGAGAAGAGATTCCACATTTTATGATGTACACTTAGTTAGTTAGTTAGTTAGATTAAAAGGGGCCCCCTGTGAACTGGGCTGGGTTGTTTCTTCTCAGGTCATGTCAGTTTAGGGAGGGGCTGACAGTGTCCCATTGGCTTTGACAATAGTCACCAGTCAGATGTTAATTTCAGGGCCTGAAAGTTCCTCAAAGGGAATGAATGGAGACCCTTGCTCACCTAAAAAACGCCTGACCTTGGAAAATGTCTTGTGTAAAGCAGGCACTTGAAACTGTGGTTTCACGTCTTACCAGAAAGCTCCCTATCAGAAGGGAAAGTCACCGTGAGATCTTACTCTTTGTCCAAGGATACCCTATCATTCTGAACATTCTTTCTGAATTAAGTCTTCTACTGCAAACAAATAAATAATAGAAGACTTAATTCGGTAAGTCTTCTACTTACTGAATTAACTAAGAGTGATTAAGTAAGTAAGCAAATATGTGGATGGATGAACAAACAAATAAATACAAAGTTCGCTGACTTTTGGTTTCATAATGAATCTCTCTCTCCCTCTCTCTCTCTCACAAACACACACACACACAATCAAACAAAAACTAAATATCCAATAAAAGGAAGCATAACACGTTTACTCAGGAGGCAGAGTGAACTCTGAAAGTTTTCAAGGCAGGGCTATATAGAGAGATGTTCCAAGTCGGGCTGCAGAGATAGTTTAAGTTCAATTCCCAGCATCTACATGGCAGCTCATAGCTGTCTGTATTCCAGTAGCCCGAGAGACATGGAAAAACACAAATGCATATAAGATAAAAATAAATAAATTTTTAGAGGAAGAGATTTGGGGGCAGAGAGACAGAATATAAGAACAAACTCAGAAACAAGGAAATATAGTGCTGGCTGGCTGGCTGGCTGGCTTGCTTTCAGTTCTCTGATAGAAATAAGCACATTATGGAGGAACCACAAAACTGTTACAATATGTGGGTGTAATGAGGAGAGATTGTGAGTGAGTGTGTCCTGTCAGAACAAAATTAGTTCCATAGTTGATGAAATTCTTTATCCCAAAACCTCAGCAGCATATATCCCAAGCTTGCAAATGTGTTGTCAGCATGTGACAGATTGGGCTGGTGATGCTGAGAAATGGGGTTCACCCAGGGGAGCCCTCAATGCAAGAGCAGACACTCATTCCCATGAAGAGTGAGGGAGGGAGGGATCATTCATTCCTATGCTCAAGTTTAAGGAAAGATGAATGGTTATGGAGAGACCACTCACAGATATGAAAAATCTTTTCCTAAAAATCAAATTTCTCAATCAGTATGCAACTGCTGTGGTGCTTCGCCTAGATAGAGCAACACACACACAGACACACACACACACACACACACACACACACAAACTGATTACTTGATCTAAAGCCACAGGAAGGGGAAACGGCAAACTTGATTCACAATATTCATCAGAGCATGAGAAGAGTCTATATAGGACACAAAAGGAGAGATAATTCTGTTCCTTCCTTCCTTATTTCCTTCCTTTCTTCCTTCCTTCATTCCCTCAGGAAGTGACTGACAGATGAGACTTTGTCCAAGCAAGTTATGAAATACTTGAGTTTCCCCCTCTGTAGGTATTAGTTAGTCAGTCAGTCCTCCCTTCTTTCTGTAGGAAGGTGGTGCGTGTCTTTCAAAAGTTACCTGGTTTCCTTTGCACAAAGTCACCCAGGGCAAAGATTTCTAAGCCTTATTCAGAGCTATAGATGATGCTGCCTGACTTCAGAGACCTCAGGAAGTATAGGGCTTTGTGCTTGATGCTTCAGACTCATATCATTGAAGGGCAGAACATAGTCTGGATTCACAAACATTCACAACACAGAGCCATACTCACTTACTAACAGCCCAGGACACCCAGAGATAACAAGAAATTGCAGTCTCAGCCTGGCTGTGGTGTGTGGGGTTCGGTGCATGCCATTAATCTCTGCTCACACACAGACCTCTGTGTGCTCAGGGATGGCCTGATTTACAGAGTGAGTTTTAGGACAGCCCAAGATACACAAAGAAACACTTTCTTGAATACAAAACAAAAAAAGAAAGATAGATAGAAAGAAAGAAAGAAAGAAAGAAAGAAAGAAAGAAAGAAAGAAAGAAAGAAAGAAAGAAAGAAAAGAAAGGAAAAAGACAAAAGAAGAAGAAAAAAAAAAAAAAAATTGCAGTCTCTTCCTACTCTCTCATCCATTGGCCCTTAAAGAGCTCTCAGGCTGAACTGAAGACCAGGGTGACATTTATAACTGGGAAGCCAGAAACCTTAGTGGGGTCACAGGAGGATTGACTGCAGCACTTGATGACTCAACCCTGCTAATGGCTGTAATACGGGCTTTGGCAGAGCACTACTTTCCTTCCTCTATTATTACTGCTACACAACGAAAAGGACTTGATGGGAGGGGGATGGTGTGCAGTGCTGGTATTGAAATCTCACTGACACCTTCCGCACTCCTTGTCAATTCCCGACTTTGACAAATCAACTATCGTGAATCTTTGGTGTGGGTTGGCCCTTTAGGAACTCAGAGAAACAAGACAGACCTATTGCATGCCAGAAACCTCCCAGTTCCTGAGGCCTAGCCCTGGAAGTCTCAAAGACTTCACATCCAGAAATCTCTCCAGTCCCTGCTAGTGGTGAACTCACTTTGTCTTCCTCCTTCTGGCCTCTCCACAATCTCCATTCTCTAGACAACATGTCTAGAACTGAGCCTTATAGGCACCGAGAGAGTGTGTCTTGAGGGCAGTTGGTGTTTCTAGGCCACGAGTGACATAAAAAAGTCCAAGAACTCTCTGGGATACCGTAGAATTTCCAGAGAAGGGACTGCTGATGTCGTGAGGCATGGCCTTTACCCCCTTCCTAATATTTCTCCCTTAACTGACCAACTGACCAACCGACCAGAACCTGAGGTTTCCTTTCCAGGAGTCTCTCTTGCGACACAGTGGGGGGCCATTCAGGATCTCCTCCTGCCAAAACCAGAAATTTCTCTCTGCTTCATTAAAATCTTTTCACTACTTCCTTCACCGAATGACCAACCCTTCCTCCCTCTCCTGAACATATATTCATCCTCAGTATATGAGAAATTAGGCCAGGAGTACACGGAGGATGATTGTTGAGTCCTCTGAAGTGAACGAGCACTTAGGGAAGGATAACCTTAAGGGAACTTGACTCTGAGTGGCAAGTGTTGAATAGCTGCTTCCAAGGAACACATACAGGCATAGGGCTGAGGCATCATCAGAGCTGTGTGGGAAACTCAGCCCAAAGGAGGGGCCCTGTTCAAAGGGAGAGGGAATTTTCTAGGACAGCACTGTATTCTTTTTCATGTTTTTTTTAACTCAAACAAAACTTCACCCAAAGTATGTTACAGGGTTGGAGGTCATTAAGTTACTTAATTAGTCTAATGCTGTTGGGCTGAGATAGAGTATAAGGTTGATGGGGAGTTATTATGAGAAGATTGTGTGCTAGATTCTCATTAAGTCTCATTCTGAAGTGGTCAACTTTAAAATGAACTCCTTAAAATGCAATCTCTATGGCTAGGAATACACAGTGCATCATTCCTTGCCATATGTAAGAGCACAGTAGCTATGGAGATGTCACTCTGGGGATGCGGCACTTCTGAATTAACTTTCCCCAGTCTACTTTCTGAGGATGCAGTCTCATTTTTTTCTTTCTTTTTTTAACACTGCTTATGACTGTAGTTGCAGTCTCATATATATATATATATATATATATATATATATATATATATATATATATATATATATCATACATATGCCTCGACCTGAAGGGTCGACCAGTTTGCTCTCTGTGCACTCTCTCTTTTCACTAAACTAGAATCAGGTCGACCAGTTATCCAATATAGTGTTTGTCCTTAAAATGCGAAGTACCCAGGTCGACCAGTTGGCTCTCTGTGCACTCTCTGTTTTCACTAAACTAGAAGCGTGTCGACCACTTATCCAATAAAGAGTTTGGATTTAATTGCTAAGTACCCAGGTCGAACAGTTGGCCTCGTGAACGTGGGTTGACCAGTTGTCTTTTTCCATGTCTTGATTGACTAATGTCATGTTTAAATGTGTCTGTTGGTTTGTTTATCTGTTGTTCCTTTCTCTATCCCAACACGCCCTACTCACTCTTTTTATTTTTTATTTATCTATTTATCTATCTATCTATCTATCTATCTATCTATCTATCCATCCATCCATCCATCCAGATGGGAGGAAGTGAGAGGAAGGTGCCCGGTGGTCATCCAGGTTTAAATAAATAAGGCTGGGAATAAATAGCTGAATATTAATTCATTCGATTAATTGTAAAACTGTTCAAATCGAAAACAATTGCTTTCTTTTCTGTTTGCCCGGAGATCTGACTGACTGCAACTTGGAAAGAAGAAGGCCCTGCTGGACCGAGACCTCCCTCCTGCTTTGGGTGGGGTGGCTTAGTGAACGTGGGTGGGTCGACCAGTTTCCATGTTTTCTCTTTTATAGATTGAATGGATGTGTCTCATTTTTTTCATGACTTCTTGTTTATTTCTTTGCTTCCTTAATTATTTATTTACTTACTTCTTTAAAAAATCAGACACCTAGTTATTTACTTAATTTTTCGTACATTCCTTACTTCACTTCTTTTTGTCTTTCATATATCTGTTTATCTGCTCATTTATTTACTTATTGAATATTCCAATTATTGCTTATTTTTATTCATTTATTTGTTCTATGTCTATTTTGATGTAGGTATTTACTTACCATCTGAATTTTTTTTTACTTTTTAAAATTTTTTTCTTTCTTTGGAAAAGAGGATAATTTATTTCCTTCTTTACTTCCTTCCCTCCTTCCTTCCTTCCTTTCTTCCTTCCTTCTTTCTTTCTTTCTGTCTCCTGAGTGTCACTGGCTATCTCAATGGTACTGGGTGAGTGTCAGCAAAGCAGCTCCTGAAATGGAATTTGATTAAGGGATAGCACACACACATACACAAACTCACACACACACATATGCACGCACGTACATGACATGTACAGATGGGGGGGTTCCAATGTTTTCAGAGGAACGTGCTCACTGGTAATAATAAATGTGCGGATAAATATTGCTGGAAATAGCTGAATCATTAAACGTTTTCAAATAAATAAAAAGCAATTCCATTTCTCAATCTCTCTCTCTCTCTCTCTCTCTCTCTCTCTCTCTCTCTCTCTCTCTCATTATATACCAGCACATCTGAACTGACTGCAACATACAAAAGAAGAAGAAACACAGAAGGAAGATATCCCTGCTGGACAGGATCTGATCTGAGATATCCCTGCTGGACAGAATCTGATCTGAGATGAGCATAAATTATTTGAATGACTGCCAACAGCATTTCACTGAGAAGAGATTCCAGATTTTATGCTGTACAGTTAGTTAGTTAGTTAGTTAGTTAGATTTAAAGGGGCCTCCTGTGAACTGGGGTAGGGTGTGGCTTCTCAGGTCACATCAGGTCAGGGAGGGGCTGAGGAGTGTCACATTGGCCTTGACAATAAGCACCAGTCAGATGTTAATGTCAGGGCCTGAAAGTTCCTCAAAGGGAATGATTGGAGACACTTGCTCACCTAAAAAACGCCAGACATTGGAAAAGGACTTTGGAAAGCAGGCACTTGAAACTGTGGTTTCACATCTTACCAGAAAGCTCCCTCTCAGAAGGGAAAGTCACCGTGATATCGTACTCTTTGCCCAAGGATACCCTACCATTCTGATCATTCTTACTGAATTAAGTCTTCTACTGCAAATAAATAAATAATAGAAGACTTAATTCAGTAAGTCTTCTACTTACTTAATTAAATAAGAGTGAGTAAGAAAGTAAGCAAATATGTGGATGGAAGAACAAACAAATAAATAAAAAGTTCGCTGACTTTTGGTTTCATAATGAATCTCTCTCTTTCTCTCTCTCACACACACAAACAAAAAAAAACTAAATATACAATAAAAGGAAGCATAACTCGTTTACTCAGGGGGCAGATTGAACTCTGAAAGTTTTCCATACAGGGCTATATAGAGAGTTGTTCCCTGTCAGGCTGCAGAGATAGTTTAGTTTCAATTCCCAGAATCTACATGGCAGCTCACAGCTGTCTGTAATCCAGGAGCCTGAGATCCATGGGAAAAACATAAATGCACATAAGATAAAAATAAATAAATTTTTTAAAGAAGAGATAGGGGGAGAGGGACAGAATATAAGAACAAAATGAGAAACAAGGAAAGACAGTGCTGGCTGGCTGGCTTTCTGGTTTGGATTCAGTTCCCTGACAGAAAGAAGCACATTATGGAGGAACCACAAAGTTGTTACACTATGTGGGTGTAATGAGGAGAGATTGTGAGTGAGTGTGTCCTGTCAGAACAAAGTTAGTCCCATAGTTGATGAAATTCATTATCCCAAAAATTCAGCAGAATATACCCCAAGCTTGCAAAAGTCTGGTCAGCATGTGACAGGTTGGGCTGGAGATGCTGAGAACTGGGGTTCACCCAGGGGAGCCCTCAATGCAAGAGCAGACACTCATTCCCATGAAGAGTGAGGGAGGGAGGGATCATTCATTCCTATACTCAAGTTTAAGGAAAGATGAATATCTATGGAGAGAACACACACAGATATGAAAAATCTTTTCCTAAAAATCAAATTTCTCAATTAGAATGCAACGGCTGTGGTGCTTCTCCTAGATAGAGCAACACACACACACTACACACACACAAACACAAACTGATTCCTTGATCTAGAACCACAGGAAGGGGACACCGCCAACTTGAATCACATTATTCATCAGAGCATGAGAAGAGTGTAAAAAGGACACAAAAGGAGAGATAATTCTGGTCCTTCCTTCTTTCTTCCTTCCTTACTTCCTTCCTTCCCTCAGGAAGTGACTGACAGATGAGACGTTGTCCAAGCAAGTTATGAAATACCAGACTTGAGTTTCCCCTCTGTCGGTATTAGTTAGTCAGTCAGTCCTCCATTCTTTCTGGAGGAAGGTGGTGCATGTCTCTCAGAAGTTACCTGCTTTCCTCTACACAAGGTGACCCAGGGGAAAGCTTTCTAAACCTTATTCAAAGCTATAGAGGATGCACCGTGACTTCAGAGACCTCAGGGAGGATAGGGGTAGGTGCTTGATGCTTCAGACTCATATCATTGAAGAGCAGACCATAGGCTGGATTCACAAACATTCACAACACAGAACCATCCTCACTAACTAAGAGCCCAGGACACCCATAGATAACAAGAAATTGCAGTCTCGGCCAGGCTGTGGTGTGTGGGGGTCGGTGCATGCCTTTAATCTCTGCTCACACACAGATATCTGTGAGCTCAAGGATGGCCTGATTCACAGAGTGAGTTTTAGGACAGCACAAGATAAACAAAGAAACCCTTTCTTGAAAAACAAAACAGCAAAAGAAAGAAAGAAAGAAAGAAAGAAAGAAAGAAAGAAAGAAAAAAAAAATGACAAAAGAAGAAGAAAGAAAAACGAAAAAACATTGCAGTCTCTTCCTACTCTCTCATCCATTGGCTCTTAAAGAGCTCTCAGGCTGAACTGGAGACCAGGGTTTCATTTATAACTGGGAAGCCAAAAATCTTAGAGGGGTCACAGGAGGACTGACTGCAGCAATTGATGCCTCAACCCTGCTAATGGCTGTAATACGGGCTTTGGCCGAGCACTACTCCCCTTTCTCTACTATTACTGCTTCACAACGAAAAGGACTTGGGGGTGGAGGGGGGATGATGTGCAGTGCTGGTATTGAAATCTCACTGACACCTTCTGCACTAATTGTTAATTACCAAATTTGTCAAATCAACTATCGTGAAACTTTCGTGTGGGCTGGCCCTTTAGTAACTCAGAGAAACAAGACAGGCCAATCGCATCCCAGAAACCTCCATGTTCCTGAGCCCTAGCCATGGAAGTCTCAAAGCCATCACATCCAGAAATCTCTCCAGTCCCTGCAAGTGGTGAACTCACTTCGTCTTCCTCGCTCTGGCTTCTCTACGATCTCCATTCTGTAGACAACATGGCTAGAAGTGGTCTTATAGGCACCGAGAGAGTGTGTCTTGAGGGCAGTTAGCATTTCTAGGACGCGAGTGACATCACAAAAATCCGAGAGCTCTCCGGGTACCATAGAATTTCCAGACAAGGTACTGCTGATGTCATGAGGCACGGCCTTTACCTCCTTGCTAATATTTCTCCCTGAACTGACCGACTAACTGACCGACCGACCGGAACCTGAGGTTTCCTTTCCAGGAGTCTCTCCTGCGACAGAAGGAGCCATTCAGGATCTCCTCTGGCCAAAACCAGAAATTTCTCCCTGCTCCATTAAAATCTTTTCAATACTTCCTTTACCGAAGGACCGACCCTTCCTACCTCTCCTGAACAGATATTCATCCTCAGTAATACGAGAAATTATGCCAGGAGGACACGGAGGATGAGGGTTGATTCCTCTGAAATGAACGAGCACTTAGGGAAGGCTAAACTGAAGGGAACTTGACTCTGACTGGCAAGAGATGAATAGCTGCTGCCAAGGTACAGATACAGGCATTGTGCTGAGGCACCAACTGGGCGGCTCTCGGTATCCTCCTGCATCATCAGAGCTGTGTGGGAAATTCAGCCCAAAGGAGGTGCCGTGTTCAAATGGAGAGGGAATTTTCTAGGACAGCACTGTTTTCTTTTTCATGTTTTTTTTTAACTCAGACAAAACTTCACCCAAAGTATGTTACAGGGTTGGAGGTCATTAAGTTACTTAGTTAGTCTAATGCTGTTGGGCTGAGATAGAGTATAAGGTTGATGGGGAGTTATGTTTGAGAAGATTGTGTGCTAGCTTCTCATTAAGTCTCATTCTAAAGTGGTCAACTTTAAAATGAACTCCTTAAAATGCAATCTCTATGGCTAGGAATACACAGTGCATCATTCCTTGCCATATGTAAGAGCATAACAGCTGTGGAGATATCACAATGGGGATGCTGCACTTCTGAATTAACTTTCCCCAGTCTACTTTCTTAGGATGCAGTCTCATTTTTTCTTTTTTTCTTTCTTTCTTTTTGTTGCACTGCTTATGACTGTAGTTGCAGTTTATTTTATAAATAAATATATAAATATATATATATGTTTATGTATATATTTTATCATACATGTGCCTCAACCTGACTGGTTGAACAGTTGGCTCTCTGTGCACTCTCTCTTTTCACTACACTATAATCGGGTCGACCAGTTATCCGATAAAGTGTTTGGCCTTAAAATGCTATGTACCCAGGTCGACCAGTTGGCCTCGTGAACATGGGTCGACCAGATATCTTTTTCCATGTCTTGATTGACTAATGTCATTTTTAAATGTGTCTGTCGGTTTGTTTATCTGTTGTTCCTTTCTTTATTACAACAAGACCTATTCACTCTTTTTATTTATTATTTATTTAATTATTTCTTTATCTATCTATTTATTTATCTATCTATCTATCCATTCCATCCATCCATCCAAATGGGAGGAGGTGAGAGGAAGGTGCCCGGTTGTCTTCCAGGGATAAATAAATAAATCTGGGAGTAAATAGCTGAATATTAATTCATTCGATTAATTGTGAAACTGTTCAAATCGAAAACAATTGCTTTCTTTTCTGTTTGCCCGGAGATCTGACTGACTGCAACTTGGAAAGAAGAAGGCCCTGCTGGACAGAGACGTCCCTCCTGCTTTGTGTGGGGTGGCTGAGTGAAAGTTGGTGGGTCGACCAGTTTCCATGTTTTGTGTTTTATGGATTTAATGGATGTGTCTCATTTTTTATGACTTCTTCTGTATTTCTTTGCTTCCTTACTTATCTATTTACTTACTTCTTTAAAAATGACCTACCTAGTTATTTACTTACATTTTGGTACATTCCTTACTTCACTTCCTTATCTTCTTTCATATATGTGTTTATCTGCTCATTTATTTACTTATTGAATATTCCAATTATTACTTATTTTTATTCATTTATTTGGTCTTTGTCTATATTTATGTATGTATTTACTTAATTTCTTATTTTTTTTACTTTTTAACATTTTTTTCTTTCTTTGGAAATGTGGATCATTTATTTCCTTCCTTCCTTCCTTCCTTCCTTCCTTCCTTCCTTCCTTCCTTCCTTCCTTCCTTTCTTCTTTCTTTCTGTCTCCTTACTGTCACTGGCTATCTCAATGGTTCTGGGTGAGTGTCAGCAAAGCAGCTCCTGAAATGGAATTTGATGAAGGGATAGATAAATAGATAGATACGTAGATGGGATGCGCAAACGCTCGCACACACACATAAACACACACACATATACACGCACGTGCATGACATGTACAGATGGGGGGGTTCCAATGTTTTCAGAGGAAGGTGCTCACTGGTAATAATAAATGTGCTGATAAATAAGGCTGGAAATAGCTGAATCACTAAAAGTCTTCAAATAAATAAAAAGCAATTCCATTTCTCTCTCTCTCTCTCTCTCTCTCTCTCTCTCTCTCTCTCTCTCTCTCTCACCATATACCAGCACATCTGAACTGACTGCAACATACAAAAGAAGAAGAAACACAGAAGGAAGATATCCCTGCTGGACAGGATCTGATCTGAGATGAGCATAAATTCATCGAATGGCTGCCAACAGCATTTCACTGAGAAGAGATTCCACATTTTATGCTGTACAGTTAGTTAGTTAGTTACTTTGTTAAATTAAAAGGGGCCTCCTGTGAATAGGGGGTGTGGCTTCTCAGGTCACATCAGGTCAGGGATGGGCTGAGGAGTGTCCCATTGGCCTTGACAATAGGCACCAGTCAGATGTTAATGTCAGGGCCTGAGAGTTCCTCAAAGGAAATGAATGGAGACCCTTGCTCACCTAAAAAACGCCTGACCTTGGAAAAGGACTTGTGTAAAGCAGGCACTTGAAACTGTGGTTTCACATCTTACAAGAAAGCTCCCTCTCAGAAGGGAAAATCAACGTGATATCTTACACTTTGCCCAAGGATACCCTACCATTTTGATCATTCTTACTGAATTAAGTCTTCTATTATTTAGAAGACTTAATTCAGTAAGTCTTCTACTTACTGAATTAACTAAGAGTGAGTAAGTAAGTAAGCAAATATGTGGATGGATGAACAAACAAATAAATACAAAGTTCGCTGACTTTTGGTTTCATAATGAATCTCTCTCTCTCTCTCTCACACACAACACACACACACACACACACACAACAAACAAAAACTAAATATACAATAAAAGGAAACATAACACGTTGACTCAGGGGGCAGAGTGAACTATGAAAATTTTCCAGGCAGTGCTATATAGAGAGATGTTCCATGTCGGGCTGCAGAGATAGTTTAGGTTCAATAACCAGCATCTACATGGCAGCTTACAGCTGTATGTAATCCAGGAGCCTGAGAGCCATGGCAAAAACACAAATGCACATAAGATAAAAATAAATAAATTTTTAAAGAAAGAGATGGGGGGAGAGAGACAGATTATAAGAACAAACTGAAAAACAAGGAAAGATAGTGCTGTCGGGCTGGCTGGCTGGCTAGCTTGCTTTCAGTTCCCTGACAGAAATAAGCACATTATGGAGGAACCACAAAGTTGTTACACTATGTGGGTGTAATGAGGAGAGATTGTGAGTGAGTGTGTCCTGTCAGAACAAAGTTGATGAAATTCATTATCCCAAAACATCAGCAGAATATATCCCAAGCCTACAAATGTGTGGTCAACATGTGACAGGTTGGGCTGGAGATGCTGAGAACTGGGGTTCACCCAGGGGAGCCCTCAATGCAAGAGCAGACACTCATTCTCATGAAGAGTGAGAGAAGGAGGTATCATTCATTCCTATACTCAAGTTTAAGGAAAGATGAATGGCTATGGAGAGACCACTCACAGATATGAAACATCTTTTCCTAAAAATCAAATTTCTCAATCAGTATGCAACTGCTGTGGTGCTTCTCCTAGATAGAGCAACGCACACACACACACACACAAACTGATTCCTTGATCTAGAGCCACAGGAAGGGGACACGGCCAACTTGAATCACAATATTCATCAGAGCATGAGAAGAGTGTAAAAAGGACACAAAAGGAGAGATTATTCTGGTCATTCCTTCCTTCCTTCGTTCATTCCCTCAGGAAGTGACTGACAGATGAGACTTTGTCCAAGCACGT